>JALPCD010000421.1:0-12930 GCA_026538415.1 Cryptococcus sp. GC_Crypt_1
ACCAGGGTATGGGTTCAGTGAGGTTCTCGACTCGGCAGATTTGGATGTGGGTAGGGAAGATGGGAACATTGGAGATGCGGAGAGTGAGAATGGGAAGATCAAGATGCCGAGGACTTTCAGGTGAGTCGGACGAGCGGAAGGGTCATTGGTTGATATGCGAGCTGATGGGGATTAGTGGAAGCGTGTCAGACTTTTTCTTTTCCAAACCCGACAGTCCGAATAACGGCTCTCCGGGTCCTGGACCTGGTGGACCATCGGGAAGGAATGGAAGCACGGGAGGAAATAGCAGTGGTGACGCGAGGGGTGAGGGGAGGTAGCTGGAGGTCGCGAGGTAGAAGTGGCACTGTGCATAATAAGCGTAGATTCAGCATCGACTCGGATGCAACACATTTCTGGGCATAGCTTTGGCAAGCGAGATCCATAACGGTTTCTATCTTGTCGCTGTCTCCATGCACATAGGACTACTTGGGCAGCATAGATGCATGACTTAGTGGTGAGGTGTAGTAGTAGACAGGGGAAGCCTATAACGCGTGGGTTGGGCGGCGCGGGGCGCCTGTGAGGTTTACGAGGTTGCTTTGTTTGCGTCGCGCCTGACTTTGCTTTGGCCAAATAACTACGAGTAGTAGAGTATTGCTCTTTCACCCTCATCATCTGCTGGGTAGCATCTCGCCAACATGGCTCAACTACACAACATGATGTCTGGCCTATCGCTGGCAGGCGGAGGTGATCCATCCTCTCCCTCTCCGGCCGCTCGATCTCAAGTTCCCTCGCAAGGCAACCGCCTACCGACCACCATCAAGAAATACATGAACCCCGACCTCATCCGACCTCCCAACAGTGGCCTCGCATCGCACGCCGCTGCGTCCGCGTCCTCCTCCCACGCTCAAGCAGCTCGAGCTCCTCTCCTCCGACTCGCTGGTGTCAATGTCGAATCGCCCCCTCGGGCCGGTGTCAACAAGTACAGCTCGCCCAAGACCAAAGGGAAATCATCGCTGAGTCAACACACTGCCCATGGTTTGCATGGCCCGGCGCATTCGACGACTGGACGTGCACTGTCGAGCGCAATTCATCCGTCGACGACGTATCAGACGGTAAACAAAGGCGGCGACAAGGTGAAGGACTGGAGGGAAAAGACCGAGACGGGAGTAGAGGGGATAGGGAAGTATGATGGGGGCTTGGAGGCGGATGAGGAGAAGCACGAGGCGGTGACGGGTGAAGCGGCAAAGGTGCTAGAGATGGATAGTGGGTCTGGGTCCGGGTGAGCAGGATTCTGCATGCGGTCTTTTGGAGATGATGACTGACGAGTATAGGGGAACGGTACCGCTCTCCCTGCCTGCTTTCGCTATTGGTCGACCGCTGGGGAAGGGTAAATTCGGAAGAGTCTACATGGCTCGGACGAAGGCTGCTCCGCACTTTATCGTCGCTCTCAAGTGTTTGCACAAGAACGAGATTATACAAGGAAAGGTGGAAAAGCAGGTCAGGCGAGAGATTGAGATTCAACAAAACCTCAGGCGAGTTCAGTCTTTCGCTTCGAGTTGTGCGCTGATAGAGCTAGACATCCAAACATCCTCAGGCTGTACGGGTACTTTCACGATGCCAAGCGGATCTTCTTGGTTCTCGAATTTGCGGCAAAGGGGGAATTGTACAAGCAGCTATCGAAGTATGGTAAATTCGACGAGAAGAAGAGTAGTAGGGTGAGTGCAGACCCCTTCCGAAGCACCTCCCAGGCCGAATCTAACACTGATATACAGTACATGTACCAGATGGCAGATGCGCTGCACTATCTGCACAAGAAGCATGTCATACATCGAGACATCAAGCCGGAGAATCTGCTCATAGGTGAATCGACTCTATCGTATATAAATGTCAAGCTGACCAACAGGGCTCAAGGGAGAATTGAAGATTGCCGACTTTGGATGGAGCGTTGTGAGTCTAGAGCGATCAAGTGCAGAACCTGCAGCTGATGATATAGCATGCTCCTAGCAATCGACGATCAACCCTTTGTGGGACGCTCGACTACCTGCCGCCAGAGATGGTCGAGGGTTTGCCTCATACGGCGAGCGTGGATCTTTGGGCTCTTGGCGTGCTGTGTTTCGAGTTCCTTACCGGTGGTCCGCCTTTCGAAGTGAGCAATATATACTGCTTTGGCCCGTTCGGCTAGCTGATTCTCCAGGACATGGCTGGAACGTCCGCGACGTACAAGAGGATAGTCAAGGTCGACCTGCATATTCCCGACCACGTTTCGTCCGGTGCGGCAGATCTGATCAGAGGCGTGAGCTCGGTTTACATTGCGATAAGAGCTTTAGCTGACGGTGTAGCTGCTGCGGTACAAACCAGAGGAGAGAATGCCATTGACAGAGGTGCTCGTCCATCCGTGGATCGTCCATTACCAGAGGAAAAAGTCGAGCTCGACTGGATTCGGAGCGAGAGAGTCATGAGGCGCCAGGGGGTAGAGACTACCGGGATAGGGACACGTTTTTGGGGACAGACTTTGTACGACAACGATCTTGTGCATCTCGCATGCAACATATCACAAACTCTTCTTTCGCCTCTGTCGCCATCTTCGCCAAGCCTATGAATGCTCATTTCTCCTTTACCTCGCCATTATCCTCCCCGGGGTCCGTCGGCGATGCTGCATTTGACTGATCGGTCGCAGGGCCGTGTCGGTTGTAATTCGCCAAGTCTTCCATGACGTTGAACATGGTGTATTCAGGAGACTTTGTGTCTCCAGCAAAGCTCACCATCTTCTGCTCTTGTGGGCGACCGGTCCCATCAACTCGCAAGATCGACCGCCTGGACCTCAAGACCGTTGATCCTTGCTCCGGGCGAGACGTATCGCCTTTGGTATCTTGGTCGGAACATGTCTGCAGCATATCCCCGTTGATTGTCAAGTCACACACAGCCTCTCCGCATGGAACCGGATCCACGCCTTCTTTCGTCAGAAACAACGTTCCTTCCAGGTCGCTCAGCACTAGCTCTCGCAGATTGTACACGATCGAGCCACCTGGGAGCGATTTGGCCGGATCGTACGTTGTGTCTTTCCAATCGGCCATTTTCCTCCGCATCTTGGTCTCGTCCAGACGAGCCCATATGCAACGCAAGAGGCTCCCATGCGAGGGTGAAAATTCGAGCGACATTTTTTCTGCCTGCTGCATGGATCGCAGCTGGTCCACCGTATGCTCCGTTGGTCGTAGGTTGGTTAATGCGAGAGAAAGGCCATAGAGACGTCGATCCTGGGTTACAGAGCTTGAGCCGTCAGTCTTCGGCGAATCGCCCGGGTAGCCTTCTTCCAAGACCCAAGAGTATTCCGGTATAGTCTCCTGGATGTACTCCTCCTCCTCATCCTTCGCAGAAGTTGTGCTGGATCGCTTGCCCTTGCCCTTGCGCGAGGAGACGGCGATATCTCGAACTTTACGCAGAATGGTGTTGTCCATGTCGAGGATAAGGCTTGGCGCTTTGAGGTCGAGGCATGCTCCGCATAGGGCGGCGAAGGATGCTACCCCCAGAGGATCCGTCGATATTCGTAGTGACGAGTAATCCCATTCCTGAGAGTAAAGCTCAACCGTCGATACAATCGAGGGTTGGGCGGCGATGTCGTTATCTTCCTGATCTCTGTTGGGCTGAGCGTCCATCCTGGTGAGGAAGAGAGAGAAAGCGATAGAGAGTGCTTTTGAGCAAAAGCGAAGCAGCAGCGGTCGTCCGAAACGGTATGTGTCTAGCGAAGGCTCGAAACAAAGGAAGACCTACCGGTCAGTACGCTAGAAGAATTCTGCCAAGTACACTTCCTTCTCGCAGCAGCTTCCGTCCGTTGGGCAATCACATCGGCATGATGAGGCGACATACAAATGCATTCGCTTCTCCGTGTTACAGATAGATGCGAGATGCGAGGGTGATGCGATAGAACTCCTCGACCAGCGAGCGAGAATAGACGAGGGGAGCAAGATGAGAGGAAGTGACACTCAGTATCCTCGATATTGAGCAGCTTGGGCGTATCTTGACATCAGTCTTAGTCCACCACGGGAGAGGATGCGGCTCACGGTCCATCGGCTCCACCAGTCGGTCTTCCGAGGTAGTCGTCGGGCGAAGGGAAAGCAGCGGGATACCCCTGTTGTTGCGGCGCATGATCACTACCGTTCGACCCGCCTCGTTGGAGATTGGCGTACCCCTCGGTCGGTTGATCCTGCGTGGGATAGTCGTGCGAGGCATAGTCGGCATGTTGGTGATCAGACTGAGCAGCAGGTGGATAACCATGCGCATCGTTGCCATAGTATCCCGCATCGTACTCGTACGCTTGAGCATGGGCGAAGGGATCATGGTGATATGTTGCGTCGTCGGCTTGGTAGTGCTCGTCGTATGTCCCGTAGCCAGCGTGATTGGCATTGGCGGTAAAGTCGTGGTCGGGCACCCCGGCGACAAAGTTGGGATCCGTCTCGAGATCCTTGACAAACTGTTGGCGTTGCATATCGGCCGACGAGCGAGATCCAGATCGTTGCAAGGTCTTCTCCATACTTCAATGTCAGCTCAAAGATACAGCCTCAGAGTAAATCCTGCTTACAAGCCGTCGTTCATTCCATTGTTGTGAGGGCTAAAGTCGATAGGCTTCATCCTGCTGTCGAACCTGTTCGACGGCTTCAACTTCCATTTCCTGATGCCGAACACGGCCAAAGCTCCCAGACCGGCCACCGACGCAACGACGATGATAGCGATAAAAGCAGTCATGCTCAAGCCTCCGATCTTCTTGGCATCCTCATGGGCCGAAGCAGCGGTCGCGGAAGAGCTAGACGAGGCGGTTCGGATAGCGGTGACCACAGATTGGGGGGTTCGAGTGACGGTCGAGCTGGACGCCCGAGATGAAGACACTGAGATGGTCTGAGGGGCGTTGACAAGAACCGACGAGGCAGCAGCGGCGGAAGAGACGACGTCGACAGCCGAGGTCGAAGAGGCGATGTCGGCTTGGTCTGTCGATGGTGAAGCGACGACTTCGGATGCTACGGCACTCTGCTCTGCGGCAGCCGTACTCTGAGCAGAGCTTGACGAGGGAGGAGCGATGACATCTCCCGCTTGACCAGATTCTCCTGCAGCCGAGGAAGCAATCACGGAGCTTGTAGCGATAGCTGTCGAAGAGTCGGACGATGTGTCTTGGACGGACGAGATGGCTGCTTCCGTGTCGTTGGATGCGAGTCCGTCGGCTCTTTCAATGTTGGAAGCGTAGCGGCCAGCGATGGGTGATTTGGCGAGGTGTCGACGATGAGGTGGTGATGCGTGGTTGTTGGCAAAGACGAGGGAGAGCGAGAGGAGCGAGAGGAGGATGGCGGTGGGGAGTTGCATGTTGAGCGGTGGAAGCGAGGTGTGCGAAAGAGTGTGCGGTGCTGGTAGCTATTAGCTGTCGTTCGAGGCTAGATAGAATCGAAAGATCAAGATGAAGGCCAGGATGTATGATGGTCAAGGAAGAGATCTCTCGGTCATGTCGCCAAAGACGGGAGAGTATGGGGAGGAAAGGGACTACCGCTCGGACGAGGCACATCACTCACAAGGTCGATTGGGCGGAAAGGGTTCTCCTTTGCTTATGAGAGGCAGTGATGGGTCGGGTCGATCAACGGGTCCCCTGTGGTCGTTATATAGTAGATTGTAGGTTGAAAAGAGAGGTCGAAGATAGAACAATAGGAGTAGCAAGAGGTGGAATGAGCAAGTGTCGAGGTCCAGTAGTTGTTCTTTCTTTGTGTGTGTTTGCTCACGCGATGCTGCCAGCTGCGGCCAACTTGCTCTAACTAACTTACCGCTCTGACGCGCCAGCCACCGTTTAAGCTTATTCGACGCGTCGGTTTCACCTTTCTGGGCAGCCGGTTGTAAGTTACATGCTCACCTACTTAGTTAACTATGGGTAGAGTACCGTAGAGTATGCAGCTGCATCGCATTGTCCACCCAGCACAGCGTGAACGGTGACGGTCGACTAGATAAACAGACGAAAATCCTTTGATGCAGCGTGCTGACAGCCAAGAAATCACAAGGTCAGCAACTTCGACGCCGATGGGTGGTAGAGAGTAATGAGGTATTCGACGCGAGACGACGTGGCCGCGCTCATGAAGGACTCGTATTTACTTGCCTTTCGACCTCGACTTGCACCTTGTTCATGGTAGCACCTTGTCATCCATCCTCTACGCCATGTACGACTCGTCGTCTCTCAGTCACAGTCGAAGCATCGACACCCACCTGTCCGCTGAAGATCTACAAGCGGTTCTTTCTCCCACCTCGACCGCATACAACTTGACCATTCCTGCCGAAGCGACATTATGGGCAGCGACACACATGAATTCTAGATCAACCTCCAATCTCATCTCCTCCATCGATAGATCAGTTGGACGCTTCGGTACGGCTGGAGTGGAGTATCGATTCGTAGTGAAATTTGTCGAACCGGGAACGAGCTTGAACAGCACCGGAACCACTGCGAGGGTAGTGCTGCAGCTCGATGAGAGTCCACCTTCGCCAGACAGTCGTCAGGTAGGAAGTGAAGTGCAAAACTTTGCCGGCAACCTGATGGCTATCGAGAGCGCCTTGGATCGCGGGATAATTGGGCTGAGGCATGACACGGAGGAAGAGGAGGAGGAGGTATGTCTCGGTAATTTCGTCCAAGGGGATTGGGTTCGTGGAACGGTTCACGATATCGCCAACGACACGCAGACCGCTATCATCGCCAGTATACAAGCCTCGCCTTGCTGTACCTTTTCCACTCTCGACTATCTTGGCCAGACTGCTTCAATTCTGCATATCGACTCGTCCTTGGCACCTGATCAGCTGGCGACTTTAGCCTGGACAGACTTTATCGCTTCGCCCGATCTTCAGCCGTCCATCACTGTTCAAGAGAGGCAAGGGGGATGGAGAGGCAGGGTAGAGGGTGCTTGGCAACCGGTGATGTTCTATGACCAATCACCATCTTTCACTTCGAAATCTCAAGTTGGAGCGGTGAAGCTGATAGCTGATCTGACAGCCAGCGAGCGATCCGGCAACGTCACCCTTACCTCAGGAGAGGAGAACATCGCATCGAGACTCTTGGATATGCTCCGTGAAACTACTGGGAAGGATCTGGGTACACCACTGGTCATCTCGAGATCGACGTCGACGTTCAGGCGGTACGACATCCCTCGAACAACGGTGGACTCGTCTTCCCACTACGATAGCGCTTCGACTCAGACGACCGACTCTTCCGGTATATCTATCGATCTACGGCTTCACTGTACATTTGGGACGATGAACGAGGTCGAGCAGCTCTGCCGCAGAGACAGAACGGAGTGGAACAAACTGACATGCTAGGACGAGGAGCAGGGGGGGTCTGGGAGGAGTCAAGCTATGGATTTTTCGAATACTGTTTGGATCGGTGAGCACATCATGCTTCCCAAGCGCATGACGACCGAGCTGATCTTTGAGCGAAGCGACCTGCAGCTCTGATACGATCCATTCCTTTCACATCGTCCCCCTCTCGCCCGACTTGCGCGCTCGAGGCTCGCCTTCCTTATATACATGGACGTCTCGGCACTTCTCCTCCCACTGCCGTTCACTCTCAAGCTCTATCTCTCCTACAAGCCCCCCAATTTCCGCCCCTATGTCGGTTACAAAGAACCTCGCCAATACCGGGGATTTTGAGAACGTCAGCGAGGCTCTTCGCCGCGGCTCTAGCGGGGAACACGTCTCCTTCAAGACGATCAATGGCTTCCTGTCATGCTCCGAAGTTGTCTGGGAAGATGGAGCTCTACTCTTCCACCTCGATGAGGTGGGACCAGGTGGAGAAGCGCAACATCGATTTGGAAGAGTCGGATCGGAAATGGGCTACACGATACAACTATCCAAAGGAGCGGAGGACGGCTTGAGGCTGGCGACACTGGTCCAACCTATCCCGGAATCCGACAAGAGCACAGTCGCGAGCGACGCTCTGGACCTATTGGCCAAGGTGACTCTGCTGTGGACGGCATCCGATAACGACGATATTGCGCTCGAAACAGAATACTGTACGGACAACCGAGATGTGTATTCTGGCGCAACCAAGGATGGCGCACCTGTTCAACTGAGCATTGAGCCGGAAGTCGACCCCGAAGGGAACATACGGGCGGCGGAGGTGTACCAATCCATCACGCCACTGGTTGCGCTCGACAAGCCGCTCTATCTTGGCGAAGGGGAGGTAGGGATCAATCTCGACGATATGACCAAGACGGACAGAATAGGAGATGCGCTTACGCTCGACCAGATGCTCCGCAGCTTCAAAACGTGGGAGGCGGAGGTGAACGTCTCGGACGGCGAATGGGACACCAGCAAGTTGTTCCCTTGGACTCGAGTCATGCTGGTTGGGGGAAGCGAGGCTGGCGAGGTCCCCGAAGCTAAAGTCACTGCTGGAGCAGTACAATTCGAGCTATCCGCCAATTCTAGCTCGAAAGACGCCCTCTCTGATGGACGATACCGGCTCGCCTTCTCGTCCGACGACGCAGGAGGTTCGCTGGGACAGTCGATGTCGGAATGCCTTCAAGGACAGGGTGGGGAACCCTGTCATCTCGAACAGTCGACAACAGAGGGGGTCTATACCTTCTGCTGTGTAGACCTCGGCGAAGGGTTGAAAGTGGAGTTGACGAATCTGTCTGGCGATGGTGTCACAACGGTCGCCAATACCCAGGTGATGGTCGATCTTAACTGGATTGTCGGCTCGGCGGAAGATCTGGATCGATTGAGCAAGGGAGATGTCAGGCTGATCAAGAGGGGCGAAGGTGAGCTGACGGGTCGATAGCATTTGGGAGTCGAGAGGCGAGGCGAAGGAGAGATGACCAGGACCCACAGGTGAATCGAGGCAAATGAGCAGGTAGAAGGGTTCATGATCCATGCATTACTACGCTCGAGCTATCATACCTATCGGACACTCTTTCCAATCCTCCAGTCGTTTCCAGCCATGTGGTAGCTGCGGCGTGGGCTGGAACGAGGAATGTAGGGGAACGGGTGTAGTCGTGTCGGTATCATTGCGGTTTGACTATCGTTTAGCATGAAAATGGAGCAATCCAAGCGTGCTCACCTCCTGGACCAGCTGCTGAAGTCGCTTCTCCATCTCCATGAGCCTCGACTCGGCATCGTCCACCTTCATCACGTCGTCCAGGCCTTGAAGCTCTCCCTCCGACTCGTCTTCCGGCAAGAGGTCGTCCAGTCGAGACATGCCGCTCGTATGAGTCTCGACGGCAGCCAGAGCTCGATGCAGTCGACGAAGTCTTCCATGAGCATGTATGCTAGAGTAGGAAGAGGACCTGAAGGTACACTCACGTCTTGTCACCGCCCAAGAGAGAGCTCATGATCCTCCTGGTGGTCTCCTCCTTCTCGTCCTCCTTAATTGTCATGATCCCCTCCTGGTCCCAGAGGTACAGCAACCAGGTAGCAAGACACCATCTCGCCGAGTCTTCCTCCTTCGCATGCAGGTCGGCATCGTCACTGCCCAACTCGACCGACGCAGTGAGCCGGGTAGAGGTGTCGAGGAGAGCCGACGTTATCTGCTCTGCCAATATAGAAGGTATGCCTGGGTGGAGCGAAGTGGCATAGATCAAAAGAGGATTCCAGAGAGATACGAGAGCATTGGTAGGGGACTTGCTCGTGACAGCTGGTCGTTTTCTGCTACATCAGCATTCTTTCCCCTGGATGGAGCGAGCAGCCACAAGCCAACTCACCTCCTTGCAAGGGGTATCAACCCTTCAACAGTGATCAACGCAGCGACCAAGTCCTCTGGATCCATCACCTCTAGCTCCCTCTTGATCTTCTTGATCTCTCTCCCAGTCTCATTATCCTCCCCAACCAGCTTGTCCCGCATTCGAATCTTCATCGCCCTCTTCCACCTTTTGACCAGATTGTCCGCCTTGACACGTCCTGGATGAACTGCGTCGGGCATGCCAGTGTCGGAGGAAGATGCGAGGAGAGGCAAGAAGGCGTAATGGTGCAAGTAATCGATGGCCATGTTGACCGATGTGATGAGGAGGGGAAGAGGGGGAAGGTCGTCATGCGTTGCTCGATGTCGGATAGATATCAGGATAGGGGGGATACCGATAGACGCAGCAAGATGCGTGATCGGTCGAGCGAAACCACCTAACGGTCAGCATGTAATACAAATGAGCACCTGAGGAAAGAGAGGCTTGCCTGTTTGAAGAGGATCGACCATCCCGTTGACAAACCGCACAACAGCCATAGCGCAGCTCATCCTCGTTAACAAAGCCTGATCGACAGTGGAAGAAGCAGCGAGCGAGGCAGCAGTCATTAGACCATGCAAGAGAGGAAGAAAGGCCGGACATGAGGGTGAGGCGAGATATACGTTGATCTGCCTCAGTCAGCTTGAAGTCAAGGATCGACGAGGTAGTGCTCACCCTGTTGAGACCTCGTTGTCGGGTGATAGCGTCGGAAGTCGGGGCGAAAAGTAGCTCATATAGCTCTTCTATCTCTCTTCGCGAGCCCCATGGGACTCTCCTAGGTGCTCGCATGGTGAGATGGATGTTGTATCGTGGTCGAGATGAGAAGTGGATGTTGAGATGAACAAATGCTGAAATTTGGATTTTGGTCGAGATAGCCGAGAAGATCCGCCTGTGCCGAGTCGATGTTAAGTAGAGAGGTATTGTTTGCATTACAACGTTGACCTCACATCCTATACATACCCCTTCGTTCGACGTTCAGGCAGCTCGAAGGGCTCCATAGACCTCGAGATGTCGCATATCAATACCTACAAACCGCCATCGGCAGCGATCTCGCCGGATGAGCACCGCAACACCTCGGCTGAAGAATACGACCACTACTATTACTTTCCCGTCGCTACGCTCAAGTCGGACCGTGTAGAGCTCAGGCCATTCGTCGTGGGTCATACCACCTACGTATGTGTCAAGCTGACGATATAAGCCATCGCTCCACGCTCAGCTGCTCACTGATGCTCTTATCGCCGACCCTGCTATTTCCGACTGGCTGCCGTTCAATATCAAGTCGGGAGACGACATTCTCGTCTGGGTCGAGAAGAATCGGAGGGATCCGGTACGTACCCCTTTCTTATAGTTAGGGACAAGACTGATCATGTAGACCTTCTTGTACCATGCCATCTACTCTGTGCCTCCCGGACCAGATGCCGCGAAGGCCCCCATCGAAGAGTATACCTTTGCTGGATGTATCGCCCTCTCCAACTCGACTATTGCGGACAGCCAGGCGGAGCTTGCCTGGATCATCATTCTTCCCCAGTTTCAAGTGAGCATGTCCACGCAGCCTCTCATTCAATCAGGATATATGCTGATGACGCCCAGCGATCCCACGTCCTGACCCACGCAGCTGGCCTGCTCATGCACCGTGTGCTGGACGACAAGGCGGATGGAGGGCTCGGTCTGCGCCGATGTCAATGGTACACCAGCTCTCTTCATCTCAAATCGCAAGCCGCAGCGCAACGCTTAGGGTTCAAGCAAGAAGGACTGTTGCGAGCACATCGAGTCTTGTTGCCAAACAAGCAGGGTGTTCGACCTGGACGAAAGGGAGAAGGCGAAGAATTCCCCTCGAGAGATACTTGGGTCGCTTCGGTCTTCTGGGAAGAGTGGGATAACGGTGTGAGGGAGCACGTGGATGGGCTCATGGCGAGAAAGTCGTAATACATATAGATACATACAAAGTGGGAGATGAAATAGAATAACATGCTTCTGCCGGAAATCTGAGAAAGCCAGTATCAGGCCTCCATAGCCACCCTTTCCGGCCTGACCGTGACAGGTGGAGCTTCTGTACATCAGCCGACATACCCAAGCCATGCACGGCCCACTGACCTTCCTTGACCTCCTCCTTGGGCTCTTCCACCGGCACGTTCGGCAGCTCGACCGGTATCTCGGTCTCTGTCTGCGGTACATTTGGCTGCAAGTCACCTTTCATTCTCCAAAGCCATACCTTGCTTACCATTGCTTCCCGCTGCAACGCCTCGAGCTCTGCCTGCACCGCTTCTTCCTCTTCCGAGCTCATTTTGCTCATCAAAGCCTCGTCGATCTCCCTCTGATACGCCACACCTTCCCTCGTCTCGTCCATCAACTTGTCCACCTTTTCCAGAGATACCTCCTGATGTAGTTGCTTCAGAACCTCGTTTCCGATCGAAAGACCGTGCATGACCGTAGCCTGTATCTGGGTGAACTCGATCGTTGATACCTAGATCCTGTTAGCCTGCTCCAAGCACATTGGGATTGGGTGTAGACGCACGAGCTCTTGCAAGGTCTGCAGCTGCGAATCCGTCTTCAGTAGCAGAGTCTCCTGGTACTTTTTCTGTCGCAGTGCTGTCAAAGCTCGACGCTGCAGGTCAGCAGGCGAAACCAGCCGGCACGAGGAGCTATCTGACCTTGTTGCCTTCTTTTAGCGCTTGCTTCGCTATCTCCTGCTCCTTGTCCAGCACCACTTGTATCTGCAATCTCAGCTCAGAAGTGATGCTTGGGGAATAAGCTCACCCTCTTCTGGTACTGCTTCATCTTGTCCCGCTGTAGTTTCAAGCTATCTCGTCAGCTACAACCAAGCGGTGAAAGGATCAACTCACTCCAAGACGGCCCGATCGTGAGCTGTGATTTTCGGTCCAGGCTGAGCCAAGCCTAAATTGACCATTGTATTCGACCACAGACCCATCTTGATATCCTGTCCATTCGCTTCAGGATGGTGATATGTGGGCTAGAGGAGCAATGACAACCAACCTCTTGAACCCATCGGATATCATCCCATCAACAAGGCAGCGGTTTCCTCCGCCAAGCCGAACCTTGCAAGTAGTCGTCTCGCTCATCCTGGCCTGCTCGACCCTTTCCATTTATACATACTCACAGCTCATCTTGCGAGGCGTTGCAGCCTAGGCTGGGGACGACATGTTCAACATCTCAGACCGACTCAAAGCGGCCGTCAACTCGATCGAAGCCACTGGAACGCAACTTCAACAAC
>JALPCD010000422.1:0-12881 GCA_026538415.1 Cryptococcus sp. GC_Crypt_1
TCATGCGCCGTCTACCCTCTCTCCCCAGCATATCTCCCATCCCCCAAACCGCCAAATTCATCACCTCTTCTCGCGAATACCGACGTGCACTCCGATCAATGAAAGAGACCGAGCCAAAGAAAAGGGCAAACGCGTTGGACAGTCAAAAGAGGAAAGTGGAATTTACAAGGGAGTACAGGACAATGTCGGCAGAGGACAGGGAGGCGTTGAAGATGGCTGCTAGGAGAGAGTGGTTCTACGCATATCAGAATAGGTTGACAGATATCAAGCAGAGAAACGTCTGGGACGAGTCGTCGTCGTCGTCGTCGACCTCGACGTCGACGTCGTAGGGAGGGGAGTACCGTTGGACGGCTTGTATTTTTGGATGAACTCGATATGACCATGCTTGGTGTGTGTTTGACTACTGAGCAGATCCGGGATATATGCTACAAATCGTCGCTGCAAGGCGCAGCTTCGCTCGGTTGACGATAATCCGGTTGGTGCTTGTTCAGACGATAAGATGCATTTTCGATCCGTTCCAATCTCCCTACATTCCATATGCTGGCTTTGCCCATGCAGTCTACTCGCTCTAGCTGGTCGAAGCGCCCACAGCCTATACATCAGCCCAACTTCGCACCCCAACCTAAATCGTTCAGCTTACCAATCGCTTGAGATGCTCCATAAAGACCTGCAAGCTGACATCGTCCGTAAAGATGGCCTGTCCAGCTCCCGATCCCGCTCCATACGTGTTTCCGCTCATATGCGTCGTCGAGGGGTTGAGCTTGCTCAGCAGGAACCGAGCTTGCGAGCCTCCCTGATCGCACACGACATATCGAGGGATCGGCAGTCGATCTTCCAGCAGTTCTTGCGCATCTCCAATGGGCGATTCGAGCAGCTCTTTGAAGTTTTCGTACCCCTCTTGTTCGTGGTAGTTTGCCTTTCGCCATTGCGCGACCGTCTCTCCATGGAAGATGAGGATATGGAAGAATGTGTCGAGCAGGAGAATCACGTCGGGTCGGATAGAGACCGAGTCGAGCAGGACGGGGTGGGGGTCGGTGTCGAATGTATACGACATGAGCGTAGGTTGAATCATGATGAGCGAATTGTTGACGTCGGCATCGTTGAGCACATGTCGATAAAACGCCGTCTCGTCGGGCGAGTTGTTGAAGACCTGCAAGAATTGCGATCGTCGAAGGTGGAACATGAACTGAGGGTAGATTGAGAAATTCGGTCCAAGTTGGAAACTCGTCGGATCCTCTTTGCGGTATTCGGCAAACTTTTGGCATAGTCGAATCAACATTCGATCCAGCCATCGAAGAACGTCGGGCGAATCGTCAATCTCCGCCTTGAACACGGCGATACGAGCCATGAGGACCGCAGCTGCTTCCTGGTCGAACGACTGGGCAATGGCGGGATGACCACCTTCGTGGAACGTTCGAGCGACAGTGGTGACTCGAAGACGATATTGACCCGAGGCATGTTGGTAGTGCGTGACGAATTGGATCAAGCCAGATTGATTGGGACCAAGCGGTTGACCGGCCGGAGTGACAATCTCGAAATACGTCGCAAGCGAGGTCTTTGGCGTGAGGGAGCACACTTTCCAAGCGGACGTTTGACCGATACCGATTTCCGTCTCGCCGACGCAAGACGATTTCTTGTTGGCGGAGATGACGTGGCCGATGACACCGGAGATCTTGATCTCCTTGGTGGTGAGAACCTCGAACGTCCCGTTGAAGCCCATCTTCAGGTATCCCTGCTCGTCCTTGCCCAAAGTTCGAAGGAAAGACTGCTTGAAGATGGCCGTGATGAACGAGTCGGAGATAATCATGAAACCGTTGGTCGCGTTGGTGAGCGACTTCATCTCGAGCAGACCGACTTGATCGAGACAACCAGCGTAAATGTCGATAGCGTGCCCATTGACCGACGCTCGTTTGGAAAGTGACTCGTAGTACTGCAAGTCAGCTCAATACTTCTCCATTGATGGCCGACCTTGGTAGCTCGCTTGAAGTGCTTGACACTGTCTCGGTCGATATCGTGATGCGATCGAATAGATTCTCGCAACTCGGAAGAAACCACCATTCCAGGTCCATCGGTAGCCGGTCCACCCGCAAACAGCATGATCCTGGCACCGGTGTTGGGGAAGGCGTTCTGATCGTCAGCGATGGCTTTGAAAATGGGAGCGCTGGACTCACCTCCAAAAGAGAAACCGCGACGCCCAACGCGACACCAGTACATCGCAAAGGTCGCTTGTCCTGCTCGACCGGCCAAGGATCCCGTTGAAGACCTTCCAAGATGTTGGTCAACTGGAACTCGCATTCCTGAACCTGGAGGAGGAATCGAGAAGCCGCAGGAGCAGGCATCGGTTGTCCTGGTCGAGGACCGGCCCGGTTGGAAGGGTTGAGACCGAGCATGTCGGCAATTTGCTTGGGTTGGTATTCTTTGGATCCTCGGAAGACGTATGATTTGGGAAAATCGGCATAGGCGAGCTCGTGCACCATGGTCTGGCAGTCAGCTCTGCGATTTGTAGAAAGGCGGACTTTAGCTTACCATTGTGCCGTAGGTGATCAATCCGACCAAGGCGTTGGGAGGTAACAAGCTCAACGACACTACCAAAGTCTCCTTCAACGCCTTGAGCTCATCCTCGTCCACGCAGGTATCGACGACGTAGAGAAAGACGGGAGGGATCTGCGCAGGTCGAGAGAGAGTGTACTCGATGGTGGTGTACTTCGGCAAGAGCTCGGCAGGGAGGTTCGAGGTCGAAATGTCCTTGTAGTGCGGTGGGAAGGGGTTTCGCTGCAGACAGAAGGGACAGATCCAGAGCTTTCCTCGGACGTCGATTTGGCTACACAGTCAACCCATGAACATTGCGTCTGCTTCAAAGGGAAATGAGATGGCAGAAAAATGGTCAAATAGAAGATGGGCAATGTTGATGTTTGTAAAGGAACGGTTGCGAGAGTTTGAACACTCACCAGTAAGGGTTGAGGATCGCTTTACAGCTCGCCTTGCAAGTCACCGGCTCGTACATCACAGGAGGCAGATCGTCTCGTTCCTTCAAGGGCGTATAGAGCGCAGAGATGGGGACGACGGTACGAGTCGCCTCGATCCTCGAAGACGGCCATGCGTTCCACGAGAATCGCACACCTTACCAGTCAGCTCGGAGCCTTAAAGCTACACAGTGCAGACTCACCATCCCGGTCTTCTACATCCTCAAAATTGGCGGGGTTGTTCATGCTGGGTGACCGGGGTATAGAGCGAGGTGGATGGGATGGGACAGTGAGGATATGAGGGGTGAGATTGGTTGCCAGCGAGGCGAGCCCATTTCACGTCGAGCTGTTGCTTGTGGCACCCCGCGCTTTCGGCACTTTTGGCACACTATAAATTTGGCTACACGTCACCCCAAACATACAACAATCCCTGATCGTATAACGGCTAGTATGCGGCCTTGTCATGTCTACTTCGGTAGCATCGATCGGCCGAGACCAGAGTTCGATTCTCTGTCAGGGAGCATTACCCTTTTGCCCTTAGATCGGTAGCACCCAGTCCTGGCATCTATTCCTTTTTGCATGCTTTCATCATCGAATGCAGTTGGACCCATCATGTACGCGCTCATGCATGTCCACTACTGTATGCTACAGACTGCCTCGTGAGGGACGTCGAGTTGAGTCGATAGATGCAAGTTGGGCCAATCATTGGAGGGGCGATTCCAACTAAGGGTGCCACGAGATTTAGCCCGGAACTTTCCGACCACCCAATCGAGGTCGCGCCAGATCACATCGATACTCACCATCTCACTGCACCTCAGCTCGCCTCGACTCTCCTTATATCGCTCTACACTCTCCATCCAACTCGCCATGTCGTTCAAGGTTGGACTGCAGACTAGCAGACTGGGCATCAGGTCCCTGCACACTTGTACGTTGCGCGTTTTCTTCCTGGGCGGGCAGGGAGTCGGAGGTGTTGTCCTTTACAAAGAGATGACATGGCTAATGATAGCTCGAGCATTGGCTATCCGGGCTTCTGGAGTGAGGAGGGACGCTGTGGTCTCTGCCAACGAGACTGGAGGGTTCAAGTATGTCCCTGGAGGACGTGAGTTGGTTTGTGTTTGCTTGAGAGGAAGTTGCTGACATCTCGTTTCTTCTCTTACCGCTTGCTACCTTCACCTTTCTCCTCGCTCTTTCACCATCTCACGACCTTTCCACTGCCCCCTCCCATCCGACTCATCTTTTCGACTGCTTGCGCTGGATATCGTTGGGTGAATTTTGCAGCGGTCTTGAAGGGAACAGTCAACGATGCGGCAGAGACATTCGAGGGCCACAAGGCTCATGGATCGTACCACTGGACCTTTGAACGATTGCTCTCGGCTGGTTTGATACCCATCATGGGTGGAGCGGCGGTCAGCACGGGTTCAGCCTATGTACGTCACAAGTTTCTCCTTTTCTTCCCATCTACCCTCCTATGGGTTTACATTTCTTCCAGAATTGGGGTCTACCTTCTTTCCCTTTTATCTCCTCATCGTTTTGCTTGTGCAGAAGTTATGTGACGAAGAGTGGCACTGACGTGCCAGCCCATCCTCGACGGCCTTCTCGGTGTCTCCCTCATCATCCACTCTCATATCGGCTTTGACTCGTGTCTCGTCGATTATCTCCACCCTCGAAAGTTTGCAAAGATCGGTCCGGCGGTCAAGTGGTTGGTCAGGGGAATGACCGGATTGGCCGTTTGGGGAGTGTATGAGTTCAACACGAACGATGTCGGTGAGTTGATAATTCCAATTTGGCTACACCCTCATCCTCTGCCTCCCTCTCTCCCTGCCCCCCTTCCTCTTACGTCGAGCGGGACGGGCGCAGAGTCGGTAGAATGGAATATAGCTGACGGTCAGGATTGACAGAGCTCGTCAAGCGTGTCTGGACCGCCTAAGGAAGACAGATTACCAAGTCGGAATGATATAGGTGTCGAGGGGTTTCTTAGGCAGAGAGTGTATTACTATGGATATGCAAGTATACCTCGACAATCATTTGCTCTAGCTGGCGCCTCGACGGCAGCAAGACTATGTTCTGATACATTGGCGCCTGGTCTATAGACACGTCTATCGCATAATCCCTCTGCTCCATCTACCTGACATGCAAGGAAGCTTTAAACATCTCGACTCGGATCATGCCATCTCGACATCACCAGCATCTGCGCCATTTCCGTTCTTCTCCCCAGCCCAAGACGGTATCTCAAAGCCTATCGTCTTGCACTCCAGCGTTTCCAGACACACCAGAGCTACCAGCCCCGACTTGACAAACGAAGGCAAGAGGACGATCCTCGTCAATGCCTCGTCTTCGCCCACAATGGCAGTTTCGAATTCGGGCTGGTTGCCTATAAAGTAGACGTCGGGCCGATGGTGGATGATGAACGGGTCTGCATCGGGGAACGGGTATATCCCTGCTCATCAGCTGGATTGCAGGTCAACGGCAAGAGAGCTTACATAGTGTGTCGGGAGCGGTAGGAGCTAGATGACGCCATTCAAGAGTGCGTTTCGCCATGGCGAGTCGGGTCTCGCCTGGAAGGTATTTGTAAATGTCGTCTATAGTCTGACCACCTGTACCGAGGAAACTAAGCGTCAGCACACGAGGAACGAGGGAAAGGACGAGGGGGCGACGATGACGTACGTTTTGCCTCCGACTTCCAGCCAAGACGGGTTTGTCAGACAGTCCAAACCTTCCATCTTCTTCCCTCCAAACATGACCTTGGGCAGAGGCTGTTGAGGAAGCGTCACGCCAGAAGGATCGTTGGGTCCAGGTATGATGTTGATAGGTAATGAAGTCGACAAGAGATCGGCGAGGACGGTCGAGAGGGTCTTTGTGGGATGAGAAGAATAGAGCGGTTTCGCATTTGCGTTGAAGCGTTTCTGCCATCAGCGCGATGCTACGAGAAAACAACGCACGGGCTTCTTGTCGTCTTCTCCTCGCACGGGCGTGGTGAGGGAATTTCCAGCTAGTATGAGTCGAGCTATACGCGCTCCGTCTATCTGATCCTGCTCGTTAGCTAGAGCACATCAGGGTGACTTACCGAGACACCTCCACTCTCTCCCATGAGCCACTCTGCCAGAAGCTGGACCTTGAGATCCGCAGGAGCTTCTTGAGAACCGACAGACAAGCCAGAAGCCAGCGCTACCCAAGTCTTCTCCTCGACTGCGGCGTCAGCTAGTTCAGTTTGCGAATCGAGCAGCTCACCTTCTCCGTCTCCCTTTGCCTTTTCTTTGCCTTTGGTAGATCCGTTCGAGTTGGAAGGCCCGGCTTCAGGCATAGCCATGTCGGGCAGACCGGCAAAACACATGTCGATCACCTCGAAATCGCCCGAATTTGTCTCCATGCCCAAAGCAGCCATGATCACACCTTGCTCGTCAGCTCACCATTTCTTACAAATGAGCTCACCTGTCACAAGCCCTCCGCCTATCCTATCTCGTTCTTGCTGAATCACCTTTCCGACGAGCCTCACTCGTCCACTCTCGTCTTCGAGGTGAACAGCATCCTGCGCAGAGTAGAATTTTGGCCTAGGAGCAGGGGGAGCGATCCAATGCTGCATGTCAGCTTTTCCATGAGATATGAGGAGGTGGGCTCACATCTCGAGCTAGATCTTCCAGCACGTTAGGTTTGAGCGGCATCTCGAGGTACAGGGTTCCGACGATATAACACAACTGAGACCGCTGCAAGTTGAGTATCCTCGGCAACAACGGTGGGTTCCCTACCGTGTCAACTCTGGCATGTTAGTCGAAACGTGTCGACTCACCTCGTACGGCTGCCCATCTGTCCCCTGCCTGCTGTTCTACGACCGGACGAAGTTCGACTAGCCGGACAAAGTAAATGTTGGCATATTGGTGTTTATACGACCGGAGCGCAGGATCGATGAGGAAAGGCTTGGACAATGTAGAAAGGGTCGAATAGCTCGTTGTAGGCCTCTGAGGTGGTGTTTCGGAGGGCTCTGGGAGCTCTGTCGCCATGGTGTATCAAGTATATAGGACAGAGTAGACAGTCGCGTCTTTCGACATGAGAGTTGAAAGGAGAAGGAGGGAGCGGGATCAAATTGTCATGACCCAAGCAGCAAAGAGAGGTTGACACAACCCGCGACTGACCTTTTATTGACAACAAACCTAACGAGTAACCTATAACTCTCACTTCGACAACCTCGACCTATCACCTCTTCCTTCTCCACCCTCATCGAGAGTCTGCTCTCCTTTCTCCCCATGAACCTATCGTCGCATCTCGTTGATACGTACGAGCGGAAACCGATCATACCCCCTCAACAACCCGCTCGACCGATCTACCCCACTCATCCTTCCTTGGCCACCCCGATGGGCAATCGGACAATGGACAGCGATACAAGCTGGATATCGGGTCATGGTGGATATGGAGATGTGTCGGCGATGTCTACGGGAAGGATGACAGGATGGTCCGAGGAAAAGCTGGCTTCGCTGCAGGTCAGATTGGCGAGGAAGTTGGGACCGGAATATGTGACGCAGCGAGCGGGGCCGGGGAATGGGCCAAAGTTAAGGTGAGCTGGAGACTATTTGAGTCGCGATGATAGCTGACGATTAGTTATGTAGAGGGCTGGAAAGGTTTGTGAAGGGAGAAGGGAAACCGCTGACAACCAGTGATCAACCTCGCCAACGAGGTGTTTGGCTTCAATGGGTGGAACTCGTCGATCGTTTCCCTCACAACCGATTTTGTGAGTCCACAGTGTGATAAGACGAGCTGATAGTAGCACGACGTGAACGATCAGGGAAGATCGTTTGTCAATGTGACTGCGATTGTACGTATCACGCTGGCCGATGGGTGTTGGCATGAAGATGTGGGTTGTGGTCAATCGGAGAACATCAAGGGAAAGGGTGCTGCGTTGGACAAGGTGAGCTATGTCGGTCTTTAGGTTCGACGTCTGAGCTCACTATCAGGCCAAGAAAGAAGCAGTGACGGATGCGACGAAACGAGCGTTGAGGACATTCGGCAACGTGCTTGGGAACTGTTTGTACGACAAAGAATACACCAAGGAAGTGGTCAAGATGAGGGTTCCACCGGTACGTCCATATTTTCCGACTATTGACTGACTATAGGCAAAATTCCAACAGGACGAGCTGGAGCGACGACCCGAATTTACACCTGCCGGAGCACCTGGTCCATCTCGTCAACCCACCGCATCCACATCAACCTCGATGCCACCTCCCGCTCCTCCTGTTGTTACGTCAATGGGCAACGCTCCGCCTCGACCCACTACGCCTATACGATCTGTGCATGATCCGCCTTCGGACGATTATGGCGATGTGAGCTTTGATGCGCAGCTATTGGAAGAATCATTTTTGGGAGGTATGGGAGCAGCCAACAATGCGTACGTCGAAGAGGATAGGTAAAAAGCTGAGATCTAGCACGTCGACAGTACAGCGACCTCCGCCTCAGCCTGACATGATCAATCGAGCACCACCGCCTGCTGCCCCGGCCTATCAGCATCGACATCGACCTGATCCAGCTGTTCCAGCAATTGCACCTGCACCAGCCAAGCCGTATGATGCAGCAGGAGCAGCGGCACGACGACAGGCAGCCATGATGGGTACTACCGCTACTGTCCCGACAGACAAGATGTCTCCAATCAACGATCAGTCTGGATCAGGCGGTAGCGATGCGACCATCGACGTTGGACCTCGTCGAGTTGCCGGAGCATTTGCATATCCACAAGCTGTGAGTCGTCGTTCCCACCTGTCAGGCTGACCAGCAGAGCACGGTCAGCGCCTCTATCGCTCGAGCACAAGCCATATCGGCCATGCATCAAGCTATCCCACCTCGAGTTGACTCGCCCAAGATACCGACGGGCGGTATAGCTGCCGTGGCTGCACGCGCATCACAACACATCACCGCTCGAGCTGTCGAGCTGGACTTGGAACGAGAGATAGCTGGAGACAACGCTGTTGCGTTTACAAGTGCAAGAGGCTTCAAGAGGAACATCTCGGGCGACCTGTAAGCTATGCATCCACCTCTCGACATGGCAGTGAAGCTGATGATAGATCGCCGACCAAGCCAGGGCATGGATATCAGACGGGAAGAACGGTGTTGGGCGAGATTGGGCCGGATCGACAGGAGGACTGGGTCAAACGACCTCGAGGGGGTTGAGCAGGCTGCATAAGGTGTGAGCGAGGGATGGACTTTTACGACGGGACGACACTTTCACGAGGATACATGATGAGCGACGACACGCTTCAAGTAGCAAACGTTGTAGAGAGGATAGGGTAGATGATTTCGATTCCATCATGTCAAATCATGCCGAAAACTTTCAGCAGGCGAGGCGAGGTTCGAGTCGCATGCGATGATCTGGCAGAATGCAAGGGGATTCGAAAATGACGCATCTCGCCAAGACGACGAACGGCCGGGTCATCCTGGACGAGGGAATTTTTGACGCGTCGAAAAGCTGCTCAAGGCTGGGCTTCACTGGTGTAATGTAGCGTCTCTGCACTTTCACACATTTGTGCATAGCTCCTTTTTCGACCTATTCCTGGCGGAGCTGAAGTTAACTCTGCCCGCTCAATGCGATGCATTAACTTATTGCATGGTCTCTTGTTGACCTGCCCCATCGGTGACCCCGTCTATTCGAAAATGGGCGTCTATGGGGGCCAACGGTTGCTTGGGTGTTGCCCCTTGCGGGGTGAATGTTGATTATTGTTGATTTCCCATTTGCCACTCGCTTAAACGCGCAACCGAAACAGCATGATCATCAACGACGACTCTTTCATCACCTGCCTTTGCAGCGTCTACTGCTATTATATACCGCAGCCATGCAGCAGCTTTTCTGTTTCCCCCTCCTTTCATACCACCACGACAACCGCTCAACATGCCTGCGCCATCCCTTCACCCAGAGTTATGGTCCCATATCTGCTCATTTCTCTACACGCCGCCTCCAACTGGATCCAACGGTCGACCGGGCGGATCATGGCGTGATTACCATCAGCACGACCTCACCGTCCTCATGCGAGTCAACACTGTACGTTCGAGAGCCTTTCCACTTTGTGAGACTCCAGCTGATCTTTAGACCCTGCACGAAGCAGCAGCCCTCCACCTCTATCGAGATGTCCACCTCGCCAACCTCCCCTCCTTCTTCTGCGGTATCAATCTCCCCTCCCCTCCGACCCGCTCGTCCAAAGTCGACCTTTTGCGCTTGGTCAGAAGCATGACGCTGTACAATCCTCGAGTCACCCTTCCATCGTCTGCTCGACGTCAGCCGTCTCCTACCGTCTTCACGATCGACCCGGTCTATCCTTATCCGGACCGCAAGACCATTCGCCTAGTCGACGAGACGCTGGCCATGTTTGCCGGGCTCGCCACAATACTATCAGCCTGGACGGACGACCCCTTGTTGCCTCAGATGCGAGAGTTTACCTCGACTTCACTCAAGACGGACAAGTGGGATCCGATAGAAAAATACATCATGGCAGGCGATAAAACTTTACCTCGCTTTACCGATTTCCAAACCACGTCCACCATTGTCCAAAGTCTGATCCGGCATGCGTCTCCTCCTGGATCCACCATCTCTCGACATTGGCGATACTGGCCCGTCTCTGGACCATACACGAACGGTATATCGGCTCTTGGGGACCTCGCACCGCCTTTTACATGCGCAACGCAATTTGTCGACCAATACCCTTCTTGTCTGCCGGCCATCACGAAGAACACCGTTGTGCTCGTCCGACCGCTGGTGGCTGAAGCGTCGTTTGGACGATACCTCAATTGGCCCGACTTGAGGAAACGACTGCAAAAGGTGGTTCTGGCGAGTGAGGGGCAGATGAACATCGAGGTGGCGTGCCGGATGGTACCCACCGTCGAGAAGATGAAGGGCTGGGGAAGGGTGGACGACGAGGTGGTTTGGGAAATGGACAAGATTCAGGAGATCAACGAGATGCTGGGTGGGGAGATGAATGAGACGTGGAGGTCAAGGATCAGGCTGATGTGGGAAGAGGATGCGGTGGAACAGGAGGTGGGCGGCGAGCGAGAGGAGAGAAGAGGGAGGTCATGAGGTTTTGCATGGGGAGAAACCGTGTGTACGATTACCTGCTGTAACTGATGCTCCTTGTTGTACTCTTTGTAACACCATGTACGGTGGTCTGTTTGCGAAGAGTATCATAATTGCGGGATGAGACCGCCATTTGCCTGATGGATCCCGTTGACCGGCTGGCCGAAATCCCGTGGAACACCATCACTATCCTTTCCACCATCGTACTATTATAACTAAACGGTACGACGCTGTCACCATGATCCTCAGCTATCTTCCCCCCTCGACTCGAGCGATATGGTCCAGCTATGTCGAGAGCTGTGGTATCAAATCTTCTCGCATCTCGTCGTTCCACCGCCTTTGGACCCCGATCCATTATTGTCGAGAGCTAGCGACTATGCCCAGCCTTCTCTTTGCAACTTGATGCGAGTCGATAAGGTGAGTAGTTGTGCATACACGAGGTCTAGCTGATGTGCCAGACCTTTCATGATATCGCCAGTAGTCTGCTGTACAAGAATCCGGTAGTCTACGACCTACCTGCCTTCTTCAACGGTCACGATGCGCCGACCTCGACTCGACGGTCCAAGTCGGATCTTCTCGGCCTCGTACTTCATCTCCACCTTCTCACTCCTGCTCCTGTTCTCTCCGAAGCGGTTATCACTCGGCTCGAATGGCTCAGGTGGTCTCGACTCGAGGAAAGCGACACCCTCGAGGTGAAGAAAGCGATTCAGACTACCCTCGACCCTCTCATCCGCCTCGGCTCATCCCTATCTACCAGTGCCATCGACAAGACTCTGCTTCCCGAAATGCAGACGATGTCCACGATATCGGAGAACGAATGGCTGTGGCTCAAACTGGAGCACGGTGCACCGGCAGGAATACAGCAATCCCTCACATCGGCTCGTCGACTTCTTCCTCT
The DNA here is from genome assembly GCA_026538415.1 of Cryptococcus sp. GC_Crypt_1. Lineage (NCBI taxonomy): Eukaryota > Fungi > Basidiomycota > Tremellomycetes > Tremellales > Cryptococcaceae > Cryptococcus > Cryptococcus sp. GC_Crypt_1. The sequence goes on from JALPCD010000422.1 coordinate 11,903, forward strand.
GCTTCTCAAAGTGGGTAGACCAGTGGAATGGACCCAACACGTCTCGCATGGACCATTCAGTCTCGCTCCAAACATCATTACCGACTGGTCACCCGAGGGAGTTTGCCAAGGACTGTCGGTACAGCACATACCGGTTGGAGGGACGTGGCGGGCGGCTTTGTTGGATGAGTGGGAGAATAGAGTGGTCTTTTCGCCTCTGGCTGAAGGAGGGAGAGTGACAGCATGGAAGATTGTGAGCAGGATAATGACGGGAATTGAACTAGTGAGAGGGGGACGCGAGCTGGACAGCGGGACAAAGGTGGTCTTCAGCTTTCCTAGATTTCTCAGGCCGGCAATCGACGAGAAAATATCAGGGGTCGGGCGAGCGCAGGAGGATTGGGGCTGCGAGGTTTGTCTGAAAGACCTTTTGCCAGAGTTCTGGCATGGCAAGGTCGAGGTGGTAGAGAGAGAGTCCCAGTCGACACAGAGGTGAAACGATAGGTCGTCATGTTGATGCATACGTCGCTCGAGAGCGTTGTCTAGGTCGTGAATATCTCCTCTGCTCTACGTCGTGGTCGACTCGGGTCGAGAATTAGGCGGATGTATCCATACCATCCCCGCCCATGCGTTGACGTATCGTCTCTGCCACCTCGGCTCTGACGTCGAAATCGTCCTCTTTGATATATGCGTCTCGACTAGACCATCAGGCATGCACAAGGGAAGAGAATTGAAAGAGGGACGTACCGTATAGATGTGGCGTATTTCTGCCCGACGGTGGTGAAGAGGTCTCGGAGATTGCTCAGTCCAGTCTTCAGGCAGTCCACTGCTGAAAGGTTGTCTAGGCATTAGCGTCACATCCACACCAACAGCAAGACAGCGGGAGGTGAAAAGAGAAGGATTCCACATACCGTACATCTGGATACGGAGATGTATCTTGGCTTCGGAAGGATGAGGTGCGCTGTACCCGCAGAATTCGACATTCGGACTGAGATGTTAGCCC
>JALPCD010000423.1:0-12863 GCA_026538415.1 Cryptococcus sp. GC_Crypt_1
TACCACTTGCAGCTGGAAAGAGTGCAAGGCGATCCTCAACTCGTGGGCGCTGTTGGAGAAGCATATCTACCATTCTCACCTACATCCCGATGCGCAACGCGTCAAAATGGAGGATGGAAGCGTACGGTGCCAGTGGGACAGCTGCGGAAAGGGACTTGGCGATACAGAGGGATGTTATCGACATTGTTTGGTGGATCATATGGGGTCGTTCTCTGCTCGATGTCCCTTCAGTGAGCTATCCCGATCTGCTTAATTCCCCTCGGGTACTTCGGGATGCTGGAGATCACAGCTGATGGCAGACTGCTTATTCGAAGGAGAGAAGTTTGAGGATCTCATGGCGCATATCGGACGTCGACATCCCAAAGCCACGCCAGACGACTTTGTCCCTGGTCTGATTCACCATCGACCTCTGTATATGCCTCCCACCCTTGCCGATCTACCTCGACTCCCTCAACTCGCCATTATTCGTTTCAACGCCGACACGAGCTCGTCCGTCTGGCTGTGTGGAGATGTCAAGCGGTACTCGGGAGAGTGTCCTACCAAGACCTCGAAGTATGTTGTCAAGGGGTGTATGAGCGGGAAGCGCCCGAGAAAGGACCATTATGTCGAAAAGGAAGGAGCGAGCGCTGCGGTTTCTGCCATGGTGGACAATTCGAGGAGAATCACCGAACTATACGAGTCGACACGCGATTTCGAGCCTGAAGAAGGGATGCAAGAGGAAATACCTGGGACAGCGAGGAGTATACCGATGACGGTGGACGAGGCGAAGGAGCAGGGTCTGGAGTTGGTCGATATCCGGACATGTGTTAAAAGGGCAAAGGAGAATGCAAAGCGACAACTCTCGAGCGATCTCATTGTCGATGTGGAATCTTCTTCCGACTCTACGGCTGGATCTCGACCTCCTTCTCGGACCGGAATCACGATAGCTCGACCAAGGCTGAAGATCCGGTTATCTGGGTTACGGCCAAAGCAGGGCGAGGGGGATGAGGCGTCATTTGAATTGAGCGAGAGCGAGACGGAGAGCGAGACGTCGGCTAGCTCAGACTTCTCGTTGTACAAGGCGAAAAGAGGGGCAAGCGGAGGGGAGTCGCCTGAGGAGAGCAGGGAGAAGGAGGCCGCGGCTGCTGCTCTGAAAAGGAGCGAGAGGTTGAGGAGAAAGGCGGCTGGCGAGGCTGTGGATAGTCCGATTGAGAAAAGCTGAGCTGGAGTGCAATAATTAATGATGGAGTCTGTCGAGTAGCCGTGTACACTAGCCATCCTGCACACGCATTGCTGCCAGTGATATTCAAGAGCTGGTCAATGGTGAGAGAGTCTCGAAGGAAGGACGGTCGGAGGGTGAAGACAATCCTCCTCCACTTCACTCCTCTCCTCCTCTACTTCGAATTCACTTTCATCATACATCGTCTTCCCTCTTTCACTGTATCCGCCAATCCCAACCAATGCCCTCTTCTATACGCTTCTCGTGATCCCCCTGCGCACAATGTCAGACTCGGAAGACGACTTCATGTCGGACAAATACCTCATCGATACGCCGAAACAACCCCCATCGACCTACTCTGCCCGACGCAACATCTCTTCCCTCGAATCCCTTCGTAAATCCCAGGCAAACCAACAAAAGACCCATCGACAACTGGAAGAAGAGCGTCGGCGCGAAGGACTATCAACCAGTCTGCTCGACCCTTCGCCGCCCGCTGCGTCTGGATCAGGGACGGGGAATGGGATCGGCGGTGCTGTTGGAGGAGGGGGAAACAAGGCGTTGGAGTTTATGCAGAAGATGGGGTGGAAGCCTGGTCAAGGCTTAGGCAAAGAGAGAGACGACTCGCCTCCACCTGCCAAACGACGTAGGAGGTCAGGAGATGCCGCTGCAGGAGGAGAGGATGGAAAGGAAGAAGAGGAGGATGATGCACCCAGAGGTGGTTTGGGTTCGAATCGAAGAGCACAGGGGAGAGTCGAGCCATTGCGTATCTCGCTTTGGTCTGGTCGGAAAGGAATTTCAGCACGATCACCCTCTCCACCACCATTGCCCAAGTCGAGAAACCCAAATGCGTTGGACCCGAAGAAAGAGGCGAGGTTGGGCAGGGCGACAGAGGATTTCAGGACCAGGCAGCGGAGGGAGTTTGAGGAGAGAGAGGTGGAGAAGAAAGAGCGGAAGGCTAGGGAGATGTTGGTCAAATTTGACGAGGAGCAGGGCGTCAAGGTGAGTCAATCTTGGGTCTAGTCAAGAGGAAGGAAAAGGAGCTGACGCGGTAGTTTCATCCACTGCATGTGTTGCCCTTTGATCCGCTCAAGACGCTGCCTTATCCCTTGCTCAAAATCATCTATCCCGCACAAGCCTATTCGCCTGGGCTCTCCCCCGTCCGATCTCCATCCCCTTCACCTACAAACGTCGGATTGGAGCTACCGCCGCTGGAAAGGACAAAGCTCGTGTCGGAAGCAGAGAAGTTAAGGGAGAAGATGAGGAAGGAGATGTTGAGCGAGCTCAAAGGGGATGACGAGGATGATGTCAAATTCGGTATACCTATCAAAGAAGGATCTACAGAGGATCAAGATGCGGACGGGGAGCGCAAGAAAGACGATGAGAAGGATTACGATTACGACGGGGTCGATTGGAACTCGATGGTCTCTGGGACGAAACGAGTCTTGTCGATGGAGGTGAGCCTATCCATTCCGCCCAGAAAAAAAAAAGCCGAAGGCTAACGGTGTAGCCGAAAGACCACCTCAAGTATCTCTTGTCGCAGCTCCGACATGAGCACTTGTACTGCTTCTGGTGCGCATTCAAGTACAAGTCGTACGAAGAGATGGATGGGCCGGGTGGTTGTCCAGGAGAGCAAGAAGATGATCATTAAAAGTCGTATCAGTCTCGTATGCATGGCAGTCCTGCATCGCTACAAGGTGGTATGACTTATATAATATCCCCGTATTATACTCGACGACCACGGTTGTCCGCATCGAAACTCGACCATCCTTGACCCATGAACAGCCTCAATCTCCATAACGCAATGGCCAACTCCACGCCCAGATCCCCTGGTCTGATGTCCCCTTTTCCCTTGGACCAGCTTTTGAGCACGACAAGGTCAGACATCTCCGGCACAGATAGCTCTCCGTCTGATGAAGGTGCCATCGCGGACGAGTCGGGTCGAGATGAAGCCGAGGGAGGAGCGTTCTCGAAGAGTCGTCTCGCCTGCGCCGTTCTCAGGCGGACAGTCGACTCGATGTTGAGTATTCTGTCGACCGACTTGCGAATATTGGCAAGGTCTTCCTCCTCGAAGATTCTAGCCATAGGGTACAGCGGTATACCCTTTCCTCCCGAAGTGCCAAGCAGCGGGATCTCCACCTCGTCGTCTACGGTCGATTCGATGGTTGGAGGTTTCGACCGCAGAGCCGGCATCTCCAAATAGGCAACAGCCCCATTCAATTCCATCGTACCATTCCGAACAGCCTCTGCCTCTTCTCTCGTCAACCTCTCCATGATACTCGGCGGATCCCTACCAACCTCCTCTCCAGGTTTCCCTGCCCATTGCTTCATCCTCGTCTCTGGCTGCAGGTTGGTAGCGGTCATCCTTCCCGAAAGCACCACCAGCTCTTCCACTACTCTCCTCTTCAGCTGGGATCTACATAGCTCAACGATATTAGGCATGGGCTGCGCATGCCTTGTCCGTAAGAGCTGGGTATGCGGACCTGGTCCATCCAGTCGTCGGATGATGGCGTGGTGGCAGGTCGCCCATATGGCAAGACCTTTCTTTGGTGGGAGAAAGCGAGGATGGCGGATCCGGTCGGGAATGAGGAAGATGCTGGGAGTTTTGGTCTTGGGAGTGTCGGTAGAGTCGGAAGAAGGATCCGGTGGTTCGACCAATTGACCTATTCGAAAGTTGATCATGGCGCCTGATTGTCAGCATATCTCACGCATAAGGATCGCGAGAGCTGAGGCGGGTTCGAGGAGATTGGTTAAAGGAGACCCACCACTTGGCCCACGTTGCGATGTCACAGCACAGTTTCTCCTCGGAGACCGGTATATCCTGTCTGCCCATAAGCTCGCAAACCCCAGGCTTCCTTCCTGAAGCTCCACTCACACCATGGATCAGCATTCCACTTCTCCCACTCTCCCTGAACTTCCATAGTCCGCTTCTTCGATTTCGCCTCCCGATGTTCCTGAGAACGGGCTCGGCGTAGAGTGAGTGGATGGATAGTCTTCTTGGGCTCGTCGAATATGTGCGACCGGCTAGGTCCAGCAACAGGCGTTTCCTCGCTCGTCAACACCCTCTGGGTCGACTTTGAGCTGACTTGTCGAAGCTGTGGCCGAGCCGAATTTGAGAGACAGATCGTACAAGCTCGACATAGTGTCTGCCGATATGATGACATTCGCCAAAGACAGACAGGATGGTATAGGCCGACCCGACTTTTGACTTTCTGAACTTCGTTCACTCCACTCTACCACTGAGCTAAGAATATATTACGTAATATATCGACGTATCTTGCCTTTGACCTCCCAAGGAGCCTGTCTATCTCGCAACATCCTCTCCTCATTTGGACTGCTGCATCGAGCACGATTGTATTGCATCACTGAGATACGACAGACGGGCACATCCAGATCGGACGTATACGGCGAGAGGGCGTGGAACATCGGGATGGAGGCGGGAGGCAGCCGTTCTCCCTATCAAGGGCCATGGGTGTCTCGAGCTCGATCTATTGACAATTGGGCCAGAGGTAGGTCGTCCTACATCCGTCTCGATGACCTGGGCTGACTCTTCGCAGAACACAAGACGGTGTGTTTCGGCTGTTATGATATCTGTGCTGGGGGCTAATGCTCAGGTGGTCTCCGCTACAGCTGCGTCGCTGATCTCCACATTCGCCGGCTTTCCAGTATGTCACCCCTCAGCTATCTATCGACCTTGCTGACTCGTACTCCAGCTTGACTCGCTCAAATCTCGACTGCAAAGTTCTCGAGAGAGCGTCAGCATTGCCAGACTAGCCGCAGAAGTCATCCGTGAGGAAGGAGTGGGAGGGTGAGCAGATCCCTTTTAATCCCCCTCGAACCAGCTAACAGCTCAGACTATGGCGAGGTTTCCCGTAAGTCATTCCAGCTACGACTTGGATATAACACTGATGTCAGTTTACCGCTCATTACCATTTCCATCGTTCGGACCATCTCTTTCACCATCTACACCTCAACCAAGCGTATCCTCAACTTGGCACCTGGGCCTTCATCTTCAGCAGTCGGGGGTACCGAAGCATCCTCCCCCTGGCTCGACATTAGACTGGGAGTGTTCAACCAGGACACAGCGACAGATGTGGCTTTGACAAGTCTGGTAGCAGGAGGAGCTAGTGGTGCCGTGGTGTGCATCGGAAGTGCCCCTTTTGAGCTCGTCAAGGTGAGTGGACAGTATTTCCAGTGTCCTTCCGACTCGTCGGGATGACGCTGAGTCCGCAGGTACGGAGACAGTTGGAGTATCAGATCTATCGGGATTCCCATCCCCAACTCTTTGCGCCGAAAAATGATCAAGCCCCACCTCCCAGCTCTGCCTATTCTCAACATCCCTCCGGCACAGGCGCATCTGCATTTCATCACCACCTCTCCGAAACGAAATCTAGTACCGCTTCCTCATCTACACCTACATCCTCAACATCGCCTGCTGCTACCTCAGCCACTGGAGGTAGACGGCCACCCCCCTTCGTCCCGCCTACGACAATGCAAGCCGTAAAGATGATCATCGACAAAGCGGGACCTCTGGGCTTGTACACTGGCTGGCGATTACATTTTATGCGAGATACAGCAGGGACAGCGCTCTACTTTGCAGAGTACGATGTGATGCGATACATTTTGGGCAGGAACAGGAATACATATGGAGCTGAGGGGGATGTAGGCGGAAAGGGGAAGAAAAAGAGGGACGATGAGCAGGGAGACGTGCCAGAGTGGGCTAGGAGTTGGTTGCCCAAGGGAATGATACCGTTCATGTGTGGGAGTTTGGCAGGAGTGACGAGTTGGGCGTTGATATATCCTATCGATGTGAGTCGGTACCCTCCTCGATGCAGAGGGGTCTAAGCTGATGAGATAGGCTATCAAGGTGAGACAGTTGAGTATGACAGTTCCAGCTGACAATGTAGACTAAAGCTCAACAACGCGCTTTGTCTGGGATGGAACCTCGCACACCGATGACTCAGTTCTTGAGGCTGGTCAGAGGGTCCGACAAAGATAACCCCAAACCGCTCTTGACGGGAATAGCAAGGCTATACCGAGGGTAAGCAATTTTGACCTGTTGTTGTTGCCTTGTCCATAGCTGACATGGGTTAGTCTCGGCGTGTCGATGGTCAGGTCGATGTTGACGCATGGACTGTTGTGGACAATTGTCGACTGGGCGAGTGGATGGATCGAGACGAGACCGCTGGAGAGGCTGGCTACGAAGTATGCGTAAATTGGGAGGAGAGGGAGATCTTTGTTCATCGTATGGAGAAGTATGAAGTACAGACTTGTATGCATTGTCTAGAATATGCGATGGTGTTAGATACAAGAGGAGAATCATCTCGACAAGTCGTGTCTCAACCGGGAGTGCAGGAAGGCGGTTTGCTCCTCGACTGCCCTACTTGACAACCGCTGTCAAGCATCCCGAAATCTTTGTCGCGGCGTCGAAGGCCGCTAATTGAGATAATGCTGGATGGATGAGAGCGTCGATGGATTTGCTGTCGGTTGCGACGTCGTGCCTCACGGGTGCGTCTCCGTTTCGCTTGTCTCCAACATAGGCGGGATCCGGCCCAGGCCAGACTGCTCCGACCATTCCTTGGTGCTATCCCATCAGCTCAACGCCATTTCAGGTAAATGACACTCACCCCATTTGGGTCAGACGGCTGACACATCGAGCAAAGGCGAAGAGCTCCTCGTCACTGGAGAAGAGGGATGTAGAGCCAACCGACTCTGCTGACACACCCTGTTGGTCAGCTTTACCAGCTCCATCGCGATCTATTCCCAGCGGCTTACGACCTGTTCCATCACTACTTCATCAGCAAGATCCTGAGGGAGCAAGGTGTATCTTGGTGTATCTTTGACTTACCGCTCTTCATGTGCTCGTCCTCTGCGGCAGATACACCATGTTTATCCGAGAAGACCTGGAAGATTGGCACTTCCGACGAGGTAAACAACTGCGTCTGAAACATCAGCATACGCAACAAGCGCAGAAATAGCAACACACCTTGTTCTCATAGCATGCTAAATTGTCAGCAGAAAGTCCATTTCGCCGTTTCTGATGACTCACCATCAATAAACGTGATGAACCTCCTCGCTTGATCCCTCTCGCCCAAGCCAAGTCGAGGTATATCCTCCACAAATACCGTCCCAAACGTCTCTGTCACTTCCAAATAATCTGCTGCCGACAGGGGCTTGTTGCAGAGGTCGGAGAATTTGAATCGAGCTACGCTGCCTGAAGATTCGGGTACGAGCAACGTCCGGCCCCAAAGGGGTAGAGAGCGGTTGGTGATGACAGAGGTCGAGATTGGGTCGGTGTCGGTGAGCGATTGAAACAGCTTGGACATTTCGGATCGGATGGAGACATTGAGCGGGTGATAGTACGTATGCGAGAGAGCTCGAGGGATTCTGCGGTAGTCTGCTCGTCAGTCACGATTCAGAGCGCGCCGCGCAGAGAAAAGGCCGACGGGCAAGAAGTAGAGAATGAGACGTACCGGTACCCGAATTGAGGTCGATGACATGGAAGCGGTCTTTGATGAGCTCGATGGCGGGAACGAAGCTCTCTCGCTGTATCCCGTTGATGTACAGCTCATCCGGATGCCGACTGGCGGGTCAGACCCCATTTGTCACGAGGCAAATGGTGAAGGGACTCACTTGGACGTCATTATGCAGACCACACCAAAGCTCATCAAGCGTTCCAGCAGACCTCTTAGTATCATAGCTGTCACAATGTCCGTCACCTAGCCGTCAGCCCTGCCCAAAATGACTCGCGCGAAAAGCTCACTTGGAACTCGTCAAAGCACAACACCCTCCCCTCTGCAGCCAGGCTCTTCGCTACCTCGGGCATGGCATCTTTTTTCACCATTCCCATCTCCTCGTACTTCTGCGTTACCTTGTGCTGTCGGTGCAACACGTCCAGCATGAAGCTATGAAAATGTATCCTGGTCGAGCCGTATTTCTTGGGCGCAAATTGGGGTGGAAGGGTGGAATGGAAGAGATCCATCAACATGGTCTTGCCAGTCCCGACTGACCCATAGAGGTATAAGCCTTTAGGGACTTTGTCGATGGATATAGAGGGTTGGTGGGTTGGAGTTGAACCGCCGAACCATCTGCTGAACTGCAGGTAAGCGCCTCGGCAACGCAGAGAAGGACCAGCTCACCATGGATGGAGTTGATGGAGCAGGCTCAGGCGGGAGTGGTCCAGGATCGTACGCTCTTAGGTCTTCCCATAGGGTCTGAAGATGCTGTATTATCCCTCGTTGATCCTCGTCGGCTCGTAAAGCGCCGACCGAGACTAGGTGGTCGTACCGAGTCAACGGGTCTGAGCTGTCAGCCAGGGCAGATTCACCAAGAGGAAATGCGGCGCACCTCGGAAAGAGCTTTTCATGTCTTTTTCGGCGATTGAGATGGGCGCTGGTCTGGCATTGCTCTCCAAGCGTCGAGGTGAGCAGTGTAAACAACGTCTGCCGAGGCCGCGAGGCGAGTCTGTGGAGTATGACCAGAGTCGAGTATATGTGATCTGCTTCGAAGCGGCTCGAGCTCTAGCCGGACGAGCCAGACTCGGCAGGACGACGCTTTTCCCAAGCATCTACGCCCAAACTCCTCGTAGTGATCGTGGTGGTCGTTGGTCGAATGATGTACTCGTAGATGCTATGGTGACTTATTGTCGGGTGTCCGAAGTGCAGCTTAAGGAGGCCGCCGCGCGCGAAGTCGGATCCGACGAAATATAGTCAAAAGCGGAATCAAATTCCCTCCCCTTCTCCCTTGTAGTGCTCTTTCTCGATGTCAACAAACAACCCAAACGCGACTGACTTCCTCCTGAGCATCCATCTTATCTCATTTCATCTCGGTCCATACCCTATCGACACCTCGTCGCACCATGTCGAGAAGACCAACGATCGCTCGACCCCCAAGTGGACTCAGCCGAGCAGTCTCTTCCGCCTCCATCGCCATGCCCCCTCCCCGACAAATTCCCACTCGACCACCTTCGGTCAACGCTTCGACTTCTTCTCATCGGAACGGAGAGCAGGCAGAGTCCAGGCCGACGAGTCCGAAGAAGAGTACTGCGGTGAAGAGGACTGGGCTGGCCAGTAGTAAGAGCAAGGAGGTTGAAGGAGGGGAGATCAATATACAGGTTGTCGTGAGATGTCGGTACGTCGAGCACACTAGTCATCGAGATGTAGTGTGGGAGATGATTGCTGACAAGCAGTGGTCGATCACCGCAAGAGCTCGCTTCCACCTCTCCGATTATCACGACGACGACTGGACCCTTGGGTAAAGCCATCACGGTCGAGACTACCCCTATGGCCAGCTCGTCTTTGGCGTCTTTCACCACGGCATCCTCGTACGGCGGGACAAATGCGCCAAGCACCAAGACGTACCCGTTCGACAAGGTGTTTGGACCAGAGGCAGATCAGGCGATGGTGTTCAACGAAGTGGCAGAAGGAATGTTGGACGAAGTGTTGGCTGGTTACAATTGTACCATCTTTGCTTATGGTCAAACCGGTACAGGTAAAACGTCAGTCAACCCCCACATCCAGGAAGACGCGTCGCTGACATTCAGGTACACGATGCAAGGCGATCTCGAGCTTTCTCCGCTTTCCTCTCCCACCGACAGCGCCGGTATTGTCCCTCGAGTACTGCATCGACTCTTCTCTCTGCTCAACGCTGCAGAGAATACCGAATTCTCAGTCAAGTGTTCCTATGTGGAGCTGTACAACGAGGAGCTACGAGACCTTTTATCCGTCGACTACACTTCGACAACCGGTACAACAAACTCTCAGTCTGGAGGTGGGCTGAAGCTATACGAGGACGGGAAGAAGGGAACGATGATTCAAGGAATGGAGGAGGTGGGCGTAAAGACCCTGCGAGAGGCTTTGGCGGTAGTCAGTCGGGGGTGTCAAAAGAGGCAGGTGGCAGAGACCAAGATGAATACCGAGTCTTCGTGAGTTGCAGCTCCCTTCCATCCTAATGAACAAACGCTGATGGTCCAGGCGATCTCACACTATCTTGTCAATAACGGTACATGTGAAGGAGACGGGCGTTGCTTCAGGCGGAGAAGACTTGCTCAAGGTCGGAAAGTTCAACTTGGTCGATCTCGCCGGTTCCGAAGCTATCGGTCGATCAGGCGCTACCGACAAACGAGCTCGAGAAGCAGGAATGATCAACCAGTCTCTGCTCACCCTCGGTCGAGTCATTTCCGCCTTGGTCGAGAAAGGTCCTCACATTCCGTACCGAGAATCGAAACTCACTCGACTATTGCAAGACTCGCTCGGAGGGAGAACAAAGACGTGCATCGTAGCTACCGTTTCGCCCACTCGATCCAACATGGAAGAAACGCTTTCTACGCTCGACTATGCGATCCGAGCCAAATCCATCTTGAACCGACCCGAGCTCAACCAACACCTTACCAAGACGGGCCTGCTCAAAGAATACTTGTCGGATATCGAAAAGCTCAAGGCGGAGGTTTTGGCGGCAAGGGAGAAGAATGGGATATACATTCCAGAGGAGCAATGGATGGAAATGCAGGAGAACTTGGCCAAGCAAAAGAGCGACTATGAAGAGGCCAAGCTCAGGGCGAGCTCTGCGAGTGTGGAGCTGGCGACGAAGAAAAAGGCGTTTGACGACTTGTCTTCGAGGATGCTGGCGACGACGGAAGAGCTGGCAGAGGCGAGGGAGGCGGAGCGACAACTTGGAGAGTTAGTGCAGCAGGTCAAGGAGGAGCTAGAGGTGAATCGGCAGAGGCTGGAGGAGGAGATGATTGTCGCTCAAGCGTATGAGCAGGGTGAAGCTCGGCTAGACAAGGTCGCTGTAGGCTTGAGGGATGTGGCGAGCGAGAGTGTGACCGATGTCGGGGGTCTGTTTGAGAAGCTTGGTAAGGTTTTCTTTCCGCTGTGCGAGGGTGTAGCTGACGAATAGCTCGAAAAGCAGCTGTGCTGGGTAACAATGCCGATGCGACGACTCGATTTGGAGCGGATCTTCAAGGGTTGTCTCAGGATCTACGCAAGGGACTGGCCAAGATGCATTCGGCGCACGGAGAGATGGGCAAGCAGCTTCAATCGGAGATGTCCGTCCATGCGAAGATGGGTCAACAGGTGCGTGTATCCGCTTATCTCAAATGCTAGATGCAGCTGACAAGGTAGATCTCGCAGCGAGACATGGCAGCTCTCGATAGTTCCTTCCAGGCGTTTACCACTTTGGCTTCGACCCTGTCCGAGCAGATTGCCAATGGCCACGCCGATGCCGAGTCCTCCTCTCAAGCTCTTCTTTCGACCAAAGATGAGATGCAGACTTCGATTCGGCAATGGGCGACAGCGATCAACGAGAGGAATGCGAGCATGGTTGACGACATACTCGAGCATCAACAACAACACCTGAGCGTCGTAGGCGAGGTTTTGGGCTCCACCGCCGACTTGATCGATGCGGTCATCACGACGGCGAGGGATCATCTGGTTGCAGATGCCATGGAAGCGCAGAGGTCAAAGCAATCGGCTATCGACACCGCCAACGCTGAGGTGAGTATTCTCTTTTCTCCTGCAGTAGGCGCATGCTGATGTACAGATGGCCCGACTCCGATCTCAGAATGCGCTTCTGACGAGAATGCTCGGAGAGGAGAAGGCCAAAACCGCCAAACTTCGCACCGACCTGATATCCAACCTCACCAACCTCGTCGTCGGCTTCACGGATGCTCAGGATCAATCTTGGTCTGATGCCGTTACCGATGTCCAGGCTGCCAACGATACTGGGATAACCGAGATGGAAAGCTTTGCGATGACCGTCGAGACAACACATCAGGAGACGGTACAGAGGGGCAGAGCCATGCAGGATGACCTGGCTTTGGCAGAGTCTAGCTGCAAGAGACAACGACCGGCCGGAGAACAGGTGAGCATATTTCTCGGCCGTTGGAGGGTGATAGCTGACTTGCAGGCTCTCGGTGAGGTCAGGAGTGGAGTGAAGAGCAAGCTGGAGCTGTTTGGGAAGGAAGCCGGGGTGGAGGTCGAGCAGACTATGTCGGGTCTTGATCGTCAACTGGACCAGCTTGGGGAAGCTGTCGTATCCAGTGAGTCTACCTCATCAATGTCAGGGGAGACATTTGCTAACTGCACAGCTGCATCCTCGTCCAAACGACGCGCAGAGACGGAAAGCGAAACCTTGGCTGGCGTTTCGAGCACCGTCGAGGAGACTCATCAATCGTCTCTTTCAAGAACATCGGCCATGTGCGACGACATTGCAGCCTTGACGTCTACTCTGCTTGCTTCCGTAAGTCTGGTGGCTGTTTGAAGAGATTATAGACTGACGTACGCAGCACGCCAAAACATCGAGATCTTTCGACAAGTATCACGCATCGTCTTCAGCCACCATGTCATCCATGGCGGACCGAACAGCTCTATTCTTATCAGAGGAAATTACGGAGGATGTATCGACTGGCGTTACCCCACGCAAGAAGGTCTGGAACGTTCCCACAGACTGGGAGAGGACGGAGCCTCGAGAGGCGCTCATTGCTGCTCTGCGACGCAAAGCGACGTCTTCGCCAGAGACAGTCGATGGGCATGTCGAGGCAACAGGCGACTCGACAGCACCTCAAGATGTGATTCCTCGGTCAATGGACGAGGTGCGCTCAGCTCGGTCTGTCTCGCAACAGTCGTTGTCGAGCGACTTGGAGAACCAGATATCGGCACCCGTTATACTC
>JALPCD010000424.1:0-12833 GCA_026538415.1 Cryptococcus sp. GC_Crypt_1
CCCCATCTCACTCTTCCTCGTCCCTATACATCTTTCTATCGATACCACCATTGTCGAAATCAACTTGTCCGATGCTCGAGTGATCGACGGTTGGTCGACTTTCTCGCCTTGCCGTTTGTTCTCGTAAAAGCGACATGACCTATTATTGGTCGATCCCCTCTGAACCGGGTCCTTCGACATTTGCACCATGCGCTCCGGCTTTGACACAATCTGGAGAACGCTCGAGTACGGCGAAGCGACGCAGGAGGAAGAAGCATCGGAAGGATGAAGATGGGCGAGGTGGATTGGGTTTGGGATGTCTTGTGACGGTCCTAGGGGGAGGATTGCCTGTGCTTGCTGTCACGCCTACTCGACCTTACCCACCTCCAAATCGACCTACTGTACGCAATGTGGAGGAAGAGAGGAGTCGACGATATAGAAGGGAAAGGAGAGCAGGAGGAGCAGGAGTGGGAAGACGAGAAGGAGGAGCAGGAACGAGGGAGAAGCGGGAATCGTCGGCAGAGATTCACGAAGCCAGGCTGGAAGAGGATCAAGAGGAAGATACGCCCTTGGTTTACCCTACATCGGCTTCGACACCGACGGCTTTGCCGACCGAAACGAAAACTGTGCCAGAGACCGTGTTGCCTTATTACCTGACTCAACGGTCGGATGGGAAATGGGAAAAGGTCGACTATGCCTGGAGACTATATGGCAGGGAGGCTGGCGTGAGTGGTGTGATACCAGGAGGGGAGAGTGCGGGTGCTGATGAGCAGGTGCAGCAGGATGGAGTTTTGATCGGCTCTTCGGATAACAACTTTGCGGTTGAGTCGTCTTTACCGAAGGGATGGGGCCAGTCGTCGAATCGAACCGACCTGTATCGAGTGCCACTGATTGTTGCTTGCTCGATGATACTTGCGATAGGAATGGTGGTTGCGATCATTGTGTAAGTGGATACAGCCGAGACGAGAGAGAGAAAGAGTTGCTGACGATGCAGATTGGTATTCAACCGACGAAAAGCTCATCGCAAAGCAAGGAGAAAGGCCGAACGACAACGACGCAAAGCACTCGCTGCGGCTGGTATCGATCCGAATGCTCAAGATGGCCGAGTGCAAGAAGCTGCTTTCAAGGAGAAGCTGGTGGAGTTGGAAAAGCAACATCGGTCGAAAAAGCGCAAGGATGGGACCGTTGGATTCTCTCGGATCAAAGTGAGGAGATGGACCAATGGGCTGAGGAGGAGACGAGGAAAAGGAGATGATGGAGATGGAGATGGAAGTGGGAGAGCGACGCCGACGTTCGAGGTCATTCAGGAGGAGCAGGCGAAAGTGGAGGGTGAAGAGGGAGATGCGGTTCGAGTCGAGACGCCTTCGGTGAATACGATTCATTCAATTTTGCCTGGTGAAACGACGGATACGACGGATGGACTAGGACCTCGAACCGAGACGGAGGATTCGACGAGTCGACCGACGACGACGACGACTGCGGATCACTCACCTGACGGATTGGACGAACCGCCTATCGACCCGCCCGCGCCGTACCTTCCGCCAGAGTATCGACCAGCCTCGGTGAGGAGCTACTCGATGAATGAATCTGGAGTTGGAGGATCAAGCAGAAGGCGAGGCTCTCTGGGAGGTGTAGGGTTGGGCGAAGCGAGTGCAGGAGCAGGCGGGACGGACAAGACAAGAGCACCTGGGTATTACCCAGCTCCTGCGACGGAAGATGGGGAGAGAGCATTGGAGGTGGTTTCTAGGGCAGAAGGGAAGAGGCCGCTCCCTGCGCCAGAGGTGGAGGACGAGGGAGAAGGAGAGAGGAGGACTGCACATGTGGCGACGGACGACAAGCGACTGTTGGAACGGATGAGGATGGGTGCTTCTGCTCCTCCGCAATCGTCTGCGCCGGCCGTCGGTGGAGATGAGGAGGAGGATGGTGAAGCTGGCCCTTCTGCGCCAGGTGTCGAGGTCGATGGAGATGGGTTCGAGCGGTATGACCACCTTGTCGATGAGGCGAGTTCGAGTGATGTTGCTCCGACGACGAGGCATCCGGATATACCTGCTCCGCCGAGGTTGGTCACGCAACGCTTTGGCCGGACGGACGAACCGACAAACGAGCTTCATCTCTTGCCTTCTGCTCCACCTGCTTTGGTCGATTCGGCCATCCCTTCTGCTCCTCCCCTTCTGGAATCGCCGTCATCAGCTCCTTCGGCTCCGCCTCTTGACTTTGACGATGGAGACGATCACGACATACCAGATGTTGCTGCTGGACCGAATTCCTCACCGAGTGCACCTGTTCTCGCTTATCCCATCGACTCGAGCGATCCGACTACCTCACCTGTGGTTCCTACCGGTGCGGTCGAGCTCGAGATGGTCCACGAGCCGCATGGAGAAGTCATACCCGAGGCTGAGGCTGCCGATGGAGAGCTCGAGTCGGAACCTACGCATGTTGGGGTGGAAGAGCCCGCTCGACCCCGGTTGTTTTTGCCGAAATATGAGCCGTAGGGCGAGTGAAGGAAGGACGAGCGAGGTATAGTGTTGTATAGCGATTCATAGTGGACGAAAGCGTTGTACAGATTGGAAACGAGGGAGCAGAATAGTCATTATTGCATATGTAGTTCAAGTGGTATACAAGTCTTGTAGCCTTCCGAGCGTGGTAGGACATGCATCCGAGTGTTGCATATGCTCTTGAGCGATTGATGCAATGGGCAGATAAATGCAAAAGACAGAGAGGAGTGGGTCAAAAGCGGGGCACAAAGGATGCCGTTGAAGATAAGCACACATCCAATCTCGTTCTCATCTCGACTATTACATCCAACCTCAACATGCGCATACTCCCTCGAGAGCAGGTCGGTCGTTTGCTGCTCGGTGTGATGTCTGACTGACAAGCAGGACAAGCTCGTCCTCTTCACTCTTGGTGCTCTGGCCCAAAAACGACTCGCCAGGGGACTCAAGTTGAACCGCTCGGAAGCGATAGCGCTCATTGCGGCGCAATTGCAGGAGTTCATCAGGGATGGACAGCATAGTGTGGCCGAGTTGATGGATCTGGGGAAGAAGATGCTGGGAAGGAGACACGTCTTGGGTGAGTCAAAGCGGAGTTCCTCATCTCTGTCGGTCGTCAGTTGGGTGGAACAGCGGAATCTGGTCAGATGGCGTAGCGGGTACAACAAAGACAGGACGGGGAAAGAAGCGACGTTGGTGATATGGGCTGACAAGACAGAAGGTGTACCGGAGGGCATACACGACATCCAAGTGGAAGGGACATTCCCAGTGAGTCGCAGAGATAAGAAGGAAGCAATGCGCCGGCTGATACAGTAGGATGGGACATTCTTGGTGACCGTCCACGACCCAGTCTGCTCGGACGATGGTGATCGTGAGTCTCGCCTCTTCGTTGTATCCGCCGCCTCCTTTGTTTTTTTCTTGCCATATGTCAATGTGGTGCACAGTAGCTGATGGTCTAGTCAACAACGCTCTATATGGCGCCTTCCTACCCGTTCCCTCGCAAGACCTCTTCGCCCTTCCCCCACCATCAACATCACCCCTACCAGGCGCTATCATCTGTCTCTCCTCTCCCGTCATTCTTAATCCCACTCGGAAGCGAATCCTCGTCCAAGTGGAGAACACCGGTGACCGGCCCATTCAAGTCGGCTCGCACTACCCTTTCCTCGAGACCAACCCTTTCCTCGTATTCGACCGAGCGCTCTCTTACGGCACACACCTGGATATACCGGCTGGCACGGCAGTAAGATTCGAGCCGGGAGAGATGAAGACGGTGGGATTGGTGCAGGTTGGTGGGGAGAAGGTGTTGAGTGGAGGGTCGGGGTTGATGACTGGGAAGTTTGACGAGGCGAGGAGAGCAGATGTGGGCAGGATGGTGGATGAGAGGAAGTTTGGGCATAGAAAGCAGGAAAAGGTGGAGGAGAGTCCGGTCCCGAGTATGAATCGAGAAGTGGTGAGTTGAGTTTCAGGCTTCGTCTCTACATCTCCCCTGGTCTTGCTTTGATTTGGCCTTGAGGTTCATCTTCAATCTGCTTGCCGAGCGTTCGTTTCGCTCTCAGGCGGTCTAGTTGCGGTGACTCCAGCTGACGAGCAGTATGCTTCCATGTTTGGGCCGACGACAGGCGACAAGGTCAGGCTGGGCGATACGTCTCTTTGGGTCGAAGTGGAGAAAGACTACACGTCGTATGGCGACGAGTGCAAATTTGGTGGAGGTAAGCGACCTGGTCAGATCGCATAGACTGACTGTTTAAGGAAAGGTGCTGCGAGATGGAGCTGGTCAGGCGTCTGGACGAGCCGATAGCGAGGTGTTGGATCTGGTCATCACCAATGCGCTCGTCATCGACTGGACGGGTATCTTCAAGGTGAGCCTCTGCGTACGGTATGACTTGACGGAAAGCTGATAATGTAGGCGGACATTGGGGTGAAGAATGGGATGATTGTCGGGATTGGCAAAGCTGGAAATCCCGACAACATGGACAACATCACGCCTGGTATGATAGTTGGCTCGAGCACTGAGGTGAGTCAAGTACACATGATCACACTGACATGTAGTCTATCGCAGGGGAAAAGCACATCATCACGGCCGGCGCTCTCGACGTGCACGTTCATTATATCTGTCCTCAGCTATGGCAAGAGGCTCTGGCCAGCGGTATCACGACTGTTATCGGTGGAGGAACCGGCCCGGCAGACGGCACCAAGGCGACCACCTGCACCTCTTCGGCTTTCTACATGAAGAACATGATGCTCGCTACGGATACCATCCCGCTCAATTTTGGCTTCACCGGCAAAGGCAACGACTCAGGTCTGCCTGGTATACGCGATATCGTCGAAGCTGGAGCTTGCGGATTGAAGCTGCACGAGGACTGGGGATCGACACCGGAAGCAATCGATCGAGCGCTGACGGTCGGAGACGAGTATGATGTCCAGGTCAACATACATACGGATACCTTGAACGAGAGTGGATATGTCGAATCGACCTTGGCGGCTATTCGAGGGAGGACGATCCATACGTATCATACGGAAGGAGCCGGTGGGGGTCATGCGCCGGACATCATCGTGGTGGTCGAGCATCCGAATGTCTTGCCCAGTTCGACCAACCCGACCAGGCCGTATGCGGTGAATACGCTCGACGAGCATCTCGATGTGAGTAAACTTGACCCCTGCAGCCTATCCTCTCCCCGAGTCAGGGCATTCATGACGGGTGATTTGGCTGAAAACAGATGCTCATGGTATGTCACCACCTCGACAAGTCGATCCCGGAAGATATCGCCTTCGCCGACAGTCGAATTCGAGCCGAGACGGTCGCTGCGGAGGATGTGCTGCAAGATACAGGTGCCATTTCGATGATCAGCTCGGATGCTCAAGCGATGGGCAGGATAGGCGAGGTGATCTCGAGGACGTGGAGGACGGCGTCGAAAATGAGGGATGTGAGGGGTAGCTTGGAGGGTGACGGGGAGAAGAGGGACAATGCCAGGGTGAAAAGGTATATCGCGAAGTATACCGTCAATCCGTGAGTCCTCATGAGGGGTATAAGACGAGAAGTGCTGATAGACAGTGCCATCACACATGGTGTATCTCATGTCGTTGGATCTGTCGAGGTGGGCAGGCTAGCAGACCTCGTCATGTGGAAACCGGAAAACTTTGGTGCAAAGCCAGAGATGGTCATCAAAGGAGGAGTCATCGCTTGGTCTCAGGTGAGTCGACTCGGACCTGGGGATATAATTGAGCTGATGGGACAGATTGGTGATGCCAATGCCAGTATACCCACCGTCCAGCCGTACTTTGGCAAACCCATGTGGGGAGCGGAACCTCGTGCGGCAGCGGAAAACTCGTTGACGTTTGTCTCGCAGATCAGCGTCGATCGAGGGATCAAGGGGCAGTATGGGCTTCACAAGCGGCTCGAGGCGGTCAAAAAGTGTAGGGAGATTGGTAAGAAGGACATGAAGTGGAACGACTCGATGCCCAAGATGAAGGGTGAGTTGTCAACATGGACATGGACTGCCCATGAAATCATCACATCGTCGAGACACATTCGCTGACGTTCAGTCGACCCAGAAACGTACGAGGTCTTTGCGGATGGGGTGCTGTGTGATGCTCCGCCTGCGACCGAGCTGCCTCTCACGACGAAGTACTTTGTCTTTTAGCCGGGCGCCTAAGGTGAGAGGGAGGAGAGGCGATCTTGGCAGGTAATCTGGTATATACCGCTCGACGAGTGGTTCTTGTAACTTAAACGTGTGGATCAGGCTTGCGATGCATGATTGTGGGGTCTACGCTGGGCCACTATTGGGGAACCAGGATGCATCCCCCATAGTGTGTGGTGGGACACTGGAAAAGAGAAGAGTGCCGCTGGATCGTTGCCGAAAGCGGAAGTATAAATAACAGTATTTCTCAGGGTCTAGACCCGTGCCGCCTGCAGCTAGTCAAGCTATTCGACGCGAACTCCACCCCTCCTCGTCCTCCCCAACCAGCAGCAGTCAGCCAACCTCATTCTCATACCTTACCCCCATCTCTCTCTTCTTCTCCATCTACTCATCCTCCCCCCATCTACACTCCCTCATCATGGCTTCTCTCTCTGCTCCCAACGCTAAAGGCGTCGATGCTTCGGCTCGACAAAGAGGTCAGACCGCTGTTGTGAGTCTTTCTTTTCGTCATCTTCACCCGCTCCGACCCTCCCAAAGCTCCACGTTTATGCTCCATCTCGAGGGTAGCAGGGAGATGTTGCATTGAGAGGTGGTCTGAGGGGAGAGTAGTCGGGAGCCATGACTGACGAGCAGGACTTCAAGTCGGCTACTACCGGTGTTGCGGCCAAGGCCATGCGAAACGAGCTCAACAGGATGGTCGCCAACGTCACAGACCCAGCCAAGAAAAAGGTCAGTCAAAACATCACCCATCTCACCATTGGGTCCAATGGCTAACGTGTAGATCTTCGAGGCCGAGATGCAGTCGTTCTTCCTCCTCTTCAACCGATTCCTCACCGAGCGAGCCAAGGGCGAGAAGATGTAAGCAATGGTCCCCCTTCCTTTCTACTTAAGCGCGTTGGGCTGACAAATGTAGCGACTGGGAGAAGATTGATGCTCCCAAGCCTGAGCAGGTCCGAAAGTACGAGGTCCTTCCCGATGTCGACCCTTCCATCTTGAACAAGCTCGCCGTGTTGAAGTTGAACGGTGGTCTGGGTACGACGATGGGTTGTGTGGGCCCCAAGAGTGTCATCGAGGTTCGAGACAACATGACCTTCTTGGATCTCTCTGTCCGACAAATCGAGGTGAGTCGGATCTTTGCTTGAAGAAGAAGATTAGGGAGTCTGAGCTGACGGTGATAGCATCTCAACTCCAAGTACAACGTCAACGTCCCATTCATCCTCATGAACTCTTTCAACACCAACGAGGATACCGCTCGAATCATCCAAAAGTACCAAAACCACAACATCAACATTCTCACTTTTGAGCAATCTCGATACCCCCGAGTCGACAAGGAGTCCCTCTTGCCCTGCCCTTCGGATGCCGAGAGTGACAAGTCCAACTGGTACCCTCCCGGACACGGAGACATCTTTGACGCCCTCACGTAGGTTACATGCTTTGGGTACAGAGCTGACGAGCTAGCAACTCGGGTCTGCTCGACAAGCTTATTGCTGCTGGAAAAGAGTACATCTTCATCTCCAACGTCGACAACTTGGGTGCCGTCGTCGACTTGAACATTATGCAGACCATGATCGACTCGCAAGCCGAGTACGTCATGGAGGTCACCGACAAGACCAAGGCGGATATCAAGGGTGGTACGATTATCGACTACGACGGCAAGGTCAGGCTGCTCGAGGTCGCTCAGGTCCCCAAGGACCACCTCGACGAGTTCTGCTCGACTCGAAAGTTCAAGGTGAGCCGACCTGTCTTTTTGGCAAGGGTTGAGCTAATGTGGTAGATCTTCAACACCAACAACATTTGTCAGTCGACGTGATGAGGTCTGATGAGGGATGGGAAGACTGACGAGTAGGGTGCAACCTTAAGGGTATCAAGCGAGTCATGGATGAGGATGCGCTCAACCTGGAGATCATTGTCAACAACAAGGTGAGTGAAAGCCTTTGCCAGTTTTAGGTGTGGACTGACGACCAGGTGACCGACGGTGGACAGGCTGTCATCCAACTCGAGACTGGTGAGCATGATTCTCTCTTTGTATTGTACCACACTGACGTGTAGCCATCGGAGCTGCCATCAAGCACTTTGACAGTGCCATCGGTATCAACGTCCCTCGATCTCGTTTCCTTCCCGTCAAGTCGAGCTCGTACGTTCAGTTTCTGTATCCTGCGGAGATGTGTTTTGCTGACTCTTGTAGCGACTTGTTGCTCATCAAATCCAAGCTGTACAACCTCGAGCACGGTGTCCTTACCATGGACAAGTCTCGAGAGTTCGGTGGAACGCCCGTCGTCAAGCTCGGAGACCAGTTCAAGAAGGTTGCCGTGAGTACACTTCGCCTAGCGTACTAGGCTATGTGCTGAAGATGTTCTAGAACTTTGAGAAGCGATTCAAGTCGATCCCCAACATCACCGAGCTCGACCATCTTACCGTCTCGGGTGATGTATGGTTTGGCAAGGGTGTCCGACTGGCCGGTACCTGTATCATTGTTGCCAACGAGGGCAACAGAATCATGATCCCCGATGGAACAAGCTTGGAGAACAAGCTGGTCACTGGAAACTTGAGCATCATCGACCATTAGGCGGAGAGTATGATGAGTAGAGTAGTGAGAGTGAATTTAGGGAGAGTCTGGATGGAGAGGCGGCTATGTCATATGGATATGCAAAATCAATATCTGATTGTTCTCGTCTGTGGTTCCTCTGCAAATAGCCTGTACATGTGTGCATGCGACGGTGAAGGTGGGTCTGCATCATCATATCGGTAGAGATCATTCTCATCTTTATGTATCATTATATTCTCATCCACCGCTTTCATTGCTCGTGTTTCACCTTCTCTCCGCCGCCGTTCTCTCCTGACGACTCGGTAGCTCGTCGAACTATCTAGCACCTGCTTGAGCAGCTCCAGCAGCAGGAGCTCTAGTACCTGCCTGTCCAGGCGCCGGTTGGCTCGGTACCAACTTTCCTCCTCCCCATTGTCCAATCATCCGCTTGGCAGTGGCCCATCCTTTCCCAATAGGTCCTCCAGGGGGAATACGTTGGTCGATGAGCGCCGTGACGGTGCCTACGGCTTGACGGGTGTAAGGGGAAGCGTGGTATCGGAGTCGGATGAAGTGAGCGAGGAAGATGGGCGTGATGAGAGAAGATCGGAAGCTGACAGTCAGCTCATATTCGAGTAAAGGTGGAACTGCGACAACAGGTGGGACATCATATAAAGTAAAGTGAAGAGAAGAAGGGAGGAAAGGAGAACAGTATAGAAGTTGTGAGCCCCAGGAGGAGATGAGACGTACGTGATGGCTCCGAGAGATACTCGAAGAAGAATGGCCAGCTCGGTAAAAGCGACAAAACGCATCGCCTTGTCGTAGTTTCCCTTGACCCAGAGTTGGATAAAGTTGCTGACGTTTTGGAGCATGGCCGGAGGGGCTTGTTGCTGGCCAGCTTGGGCGGGTGCTCGTGCGCTGAACGTCAGCCCACCGCTAGAAGAGAATATTTCCACGGTACGGGAAAGGTTGAAGGGAAAAACAGGGTCGAGCAGGTCGTCGTTCAGATTGGGAGGCTCGGACTTACGGGACGAATTTCGGGATGATGTTGGTTCGGAGGAAGGTGAGGCAGTGGAAAAGGGAGAATGTCGCAAATGGGATGAGAGTCACTGGACATCAGCCTTACTATACAACCTTCCTCTACCCCTCGCTCGTCTGACTTACTCGAAATGGGCTTCGAGATGCACCTGTATGTCAGCAAACACCTGGTTGGTGAGGGAGAGGAGCACTCACCAGTACAGGGCGAGGACCATATATTGGACGTTTTCATCGACAAATGCTCGTCTGAGGTACGCCTGGCTGAGCGAAGGGAAGCCGAGGGATTTCGTCACGACCACGACGTATGAGACGAGCGTTCCGAGGTATGAGAGTCGATAGGTGATGGCGGGTGTGGGAGACCAGAACTTGATCAGTGTGTAGACTGTAAGTTAGAATTGCTCGAGACGAAAGAAAGAAAGGAGGGACGAGGGCGGAAGACAAGCGTGTGGAGGAAGGGAAGGGTTGAAGAGCCGACTTGCCTGCTCCGAAGAACATGACTCCATGGCCGACAGCCCAGACATAGTGCGGGTCGACTACTGCCATAACGGATAGAGACGGTCGAGCTAGTTGGATGGATGAGATGGAGGTGAGTGGTCGAAGTCGAGGTTAAAGTGTCGAGGATGGAAAGGAATAGACAGACACAATGTAGCCAGGCTGCGAAGGTGCGAGGTGGTCTGCGTCATAGGGGAGAATCGCCGTCAAAAGGGACATGTGGCACTTTTGGAAGTAAGCAGTCGACTTCAACTCTTGTCCTTTCCTTCAACTGTTCGACGATGCATCGATAAAGGTTATGCATCGACCATGCGACGGAAGTGCCTCCTGGATGAACATCTACTAGACCTGCTTGTGATGAGATGGTTCAGGTTCAGGTGGTGGAAGAGGGTTGCTCATTGCCTAGGTAAAGAGGTCGACGATCGAGCAGGAACAAACAACCTGTCCCCTCCTGTTTCCATCACTCGGCGTTCATTCTCGACCTGCACCTTCCTAACTTACATACGAACAATAACAGTCTCGAAGGCCTGTCTCACGGTCTCGACACGTCCACATCGACCTTGACGTCACTTGCCATCATGCGAAACGTCTTTCCCTTCCTTTCAAGGGGATAACGCTGGGGACATCAGGCAGCGCCGTGCTGGCCTCTTCTCGACTCTCTGCCTCGACAATGCAGCGAGGTCGCAACAAAGGGTGATTGCAAGACGTCATTTTGCACCTCTTGGACGTGTCGAGGGGTGGGTATGACGATGTGGACGGTCTCTTCGACTCTCGCTCGCGCCTTGGTCAACGAGGATAAGAACGGACCGTTCGACTCGACTTGGACATCACTTCTTTTTTTCTTTACAGCTCACTTACGAGCTTTGACGATACGCCTACTACCCCTCTATAATACCCTCCGGCTCGAACTCCACGATGGCCGCTACGACGACTACGACTGTGCGAAAGCACCGAGGGTACCCCGCTTCGATGGGCATGCCGCTTTCCTCATGCTGGTGCGTTGATGCCTGAGCTTCCGATATCAGCATAGGCTGTCACCCGTTCGCATAGAGGTATGGAAAAGGCTGACAAGCAGGTGGCTTCACTCTTCTTCTGGTCGTCGGCGTTTTCGGTACCGTATGCCAAGTCTGTTTACGATATCCACACCCGAGAGAACGACGTCAAGGTGAGTCTCAGCTTCCCATCTTGATAGGGTGTAGCTGATGGTAGTATGGGACCTTTGGGTGGTGTGCAAACGATGATACTCTCTGCTATCGACATGTTGGGCGAGTCGAGCACGACAAAGAATTGGGCAATGGCTGATTGGGCAGATACGCTTGGCACCCTCAGATTATCGACGATCACCATTTGACCGGCTCGCTCATTCTGGTTGCAGTCACTGCTGCGTTTGGGTCTCTTGGATTTATCTCGCTCTTGCATAGTATCCGAGATTTGCGATCGGGCCTCTGCAGCTTCTTCCTCACCGTACGTCGAACCGTCCCTCACCTCGAACCTCCTTCCTCTCTGTACCACTCTCATACTCGCTGCTCGACATTTTAGTCGTTCCTGGCGCAACGCTGGGGGGATGCTGACGTCTTCAGATGTTCACCGTACTGCTCGCTACAATCTCCTTCTTCCTCGTCGTCATCTGCTTTGGCGTCGCCCACCACCGATTCGAAGACGACAACCTCGAGCCAAAGTATGGAGCGGCGTTGGTGTTGGTCATCATTGGGTGGTTGCTCTATCTCGCTTGCGTTCCCTTGGTAGTCATCGGGTGGTTCAGGCAGAGACACTATCGAGAGTCCACGACCACCAGGCAGGGAAGGTGGTTTTAGACCAAGAAAAAGGTTGTGGAAGGGTGTTCGCAATCTGGGACTCGAGATGGTGATGAGACTAGACGAGGGCTAACGATCGGCTTCTTTACGACTGACACGGGCGTTATACATTCTATACACGATCATCATTAGCATCTGTGCATGCATCTCCTACTTCTGACTATCATTTTCTTGCTTTATCCCGCCTAGTCGTCATCGTCGTTAGACGACTGACTGCCCTTTTGTTTGCTGGACCAGTCCAGCCAGCTCCCCTGGTAGTTTCGCACATTGTGGTATCCATTCTGACCGGCGACCTCTCCTGCGGTAGCTGATCGTTTTCCGGACCGACAGAAGAAGATGATGTTCTGCTTGGTAAGGGGTTTCTGGAAGGCGTATCGCTGGATGAGTCAGCAATGTCCGAGCTCGAGGTGAGGCGAGCGGAAGGAGTAACGAGACGTACCTGCTGGAAGTCTCCTTCGTTGAATTTTGGATCGAGAGCTTCCTTCAGCTCGGATAGAGGGAGGTTGACGGCAGAAGGGATGGAGCCAAGAGCGGTTTCGTCTCGTTCTCGAACGTCAATCAACAGGATGTTCTGCACATCAGCGCGGTAAGACTAGGGTCGAGGGCCGACTCACGTCGTTGGGCTGCTCGGTGATGGGCTTGAGCTCTTCGTAAGAGATGATGGGGTTCTTGGCGAAGGACGAACGAGAGATTTCGCCTGTCGACTTGTACCGGAAGGCGAGTTGGGGGTTGACGAGTTGAGCGGGAGGGATAGCTCGAGCGGTCGAGATGTAGGTTCGTCGAGCGGTGAGAGAGCTGAAAGGGGCGGCCCGAGTAGCTGCCTGTCGAGCTGTGGTAATGGCTGCGGTGAAGGTCATTGCGG
>JALPCD010000425.1:0-12828 GCA_026538415.1 Cryptococcus sp. GC_Crypt_1
GAATACACCAAAAACCCCTCTTCCCACAACTCCTTCGACCCATCATCAGCTCCCACTTCCACTACCTCTGTCTCCCGTTCGGTCACCCCTCAAAGGACACGCAATCCCATGGCCGCGCTCAACAATTTGGCGGAAGCAAGGAAGATGATGGTGGATGGATATTCAACGCCTGGAGAGGAACGGGCAGATGGTCAATTGAGCTTTGCCATGCTGCATAATCTCGTCTCGGAGGGAAGGACATCAGAGGTGCCAGGGATCATGCATATCTCCGACGAGCTGAATGTAAGTGAAGTTCCTGCTGTTTGTATCATCCTGACGGGGTAGACTGAGCCTTCTTCGGTCTCGCAGATGACGACAAAGCCAAAACCATGGCATCGACAACAAGGGATATCACCTGCTGGGACTTCGGCACAGTTCAACAATCCACCCCTGGCTCCTTCACCTTCACCTTTGCTCGACTTTGCACCCTACGACGACCATAGTCTTGGAGGAGGCATGGACGTGTACTCGCACAATCAAGGTCATTCACCCTTCGTCGACGTATCAACCTATCCGACTCATTGCCAAACCTCGACGACAATGCTAGGTCCGTCGCCGTTGCATGGCTCTGTCCCTTTATCGTGCGAGCCGTCTGGTACGCCAGAATACCACCACCAACAACAGCAGCTCCAGCAGTTGTTCCAGCAGCAGCAATATCAAGGCGGTGGATGGGGTCATCAAACCGGGTGATGGAAGTCGTCGACCACTCTTGCGTATGAGCTTGTACCGCATGTCATCTGTGTGCCAAAACTCCTAGAATCAGACTGGAACAAGACGAGGTGATAGTTCCAGTATCGTGTGCATAGATCCCGCAGAAGTCTCGTAAGCCTATAACGGTTTCAACAAAAGGTTGGGATAGAGCAAAGAATACGGCGCAACCCCCTTGTTACAACCAGTATCCCCTCCTCTTATCCCGTCGTCTACTCCTCCTACTCGCATCACATCACATCGCAAGACTCCACGCTTAAACCATCTGGTGGACGAGCTTGGACATGTGCTTCTCTCGGTTTCCAGCGTCACCACCCTCGACGTAGCCGATGAACTTTCTGGGTCTCCATCCGCCGGTAGGGTTGGAGAGCTTGAAAGGCCAGAGGTTGGAGGTGACTTGCTTGAAGTTGGGTCCGCAGGTAGCGATCTCGTGGACGAGGTCCTCCATGCCTAACATGTCAGGAATAGCCATATATGAGGAGACAGGTGAGCGAGACTTACAGATGATGCCGAACTTGCCAAGCTGCTTCTCGATGATGGCGTTGTCGGTGATAGGGATTCGTTGACCGTCGACCTTGGCGTATCCTCGCTTGTAGATGAGCTCTCGGATAGCCTTGAGGTTGACCTCTCCGTAGGTGATGTAAGGGCCGACGAGTCGGAGCATCTCCGAGGTAGCCTTGGTGACTCGAATAAAGACACCGTTGTTGATCTGGAGGAGTCGGAGGAGTTGCATGATCTTCTTGGGCTTGGGGGCGATCTTGGAGATACTAGACCAAGTCAGCATAGCCCGATGCGCATGAAGCAGTGTGACTCACCCCTTCAATCGGACAACAAAGTAAACCTTTGGTTGGGCCTCGACGTAGAAGTCACCAGTCTTTCGGGCCTCTCGTTGAAGTCGGACCTGCTCCTTCTCCTGCTGGGTGTACTCCTTGACATACTGGTCGGCTCGCTTGAAGATGACCTTTCTCTTGGCCTTCTGGTTCTGCTCCGTCAGCCTTGTGCTCCAGATCTCAATCCAAAGAGAGGTAGACAGGCGAAGAAGGAGGTATGTCGATATTGTTCAGCCCCGAAAGATGGTTAATTGAAAGCAGCATTGCCAAAGCTAGCTGTTCCCGACCTGGTGGATCGGATGTTTTGCATCATTGTGTCGATTTGTCGAAAAGAGGAGGAGGAAGGGAGGGTGTGTCGAAAAGATGATGGAAATGGGTATAGACAGAAGGATTGATAGCTCACCTTTCGGGCCTCGGTGGCAGCAGCGAGCTTGGCCTCTCGGGTAGACTCGTTGGTTCGCCTCTTCTTGAGGAGGGTCTCGGGGACGGCGATTTGCTAGAAAATGTCAGCTCGAGACTTGAAAGGCAAATTTATCAATTTGTCGAAAAGGTCGAGTTGTTGTGGGTTGATCTGGCGACAACGACGACGACGGGGTGCACTCCTTTCTGCTCTTCCTCGAGTTTCATCTCCGCCAGCGTGCAATCCTGATCCCATTTGGAAGCACTTCTTCCTCATTTGCACCTCGTCGTCGACAGCCATTCCAACCTCAACAACTCTTCCTCGTCTCTTCGTCTAAGGGACAAAAGCTCACCTCCGCGGTAGCGACCCTAGACGTCAGCATGCATCCACAGCTGACTATGTCTCTGCACTTACGATGTGGAAGGCATTTTTGGTCGAGTAAGTGGTTGAAGGATAAAGGTGTATAGGTAGTCGACGTAAATTGAGCAGAGGAGCACACGGCGCAGGGAGGGCAGAGAGGGCAAGACACCACCACCACCCAAACGCAGAAGAGCAGACGGAATCAAAATCGTCGCCCAACCCCCCCTGACCCAACTGCCCCCTTGGCCATCTGCTGCTTTGAAAATGTTGGTCAAATTTCGCCAGCTTGATATAACGCCGGAAACACCGACTATCACCCTTTTTGCCACCCAACTCGCCCCAACTCGCACAGTACACGTCAGAAAACTCGTCGAAACTGGGAGTGGTAGGGTGTGGCACCCTCCGCCTTCTGCACCTGCGACCCATACCGGCGCTGCAGGCTGTACGCTGCACGCTGCTGCTCGCTGCCGCTCATTGTCTTCGCTGCTCGTCGTCGTCGAAAGATTTCAACCTTTGCATTTCGCATCTATAAACGTATTCCTGCCCTACTCACAGGCTTAAACTCGGTTTACGTATAAGATGGTGAGTCGCCATCGACGAATGGCCAGCTTGAACAGGAGCAAATGCTGACGGTACCAGTCCGCTGAACTCGCTGCTACCTACGCCGCTCTTATCCTCGCCGACGAGGGTATTGAGATCACCGTGAGTCTAACTTTCTTTCGACCACGCACGGGAGAGCTTGGACAGACAACATGCGTCGCTCGCGCATGTGGCTTTGCTACTTGTTGTTTCGTGATGCCCGGCTCCGTTGCTCTTTTGTTCAAGCTCTCTCGACGGCTTCGATAATATCAGGTGGAATTTGAGCTAACCTTCTGCAGGGCGAGAAGATCACCACCCTTACCACCGCCGCCAACGTCGAGGTTGAGCCCATCTGGGCCTCTCTCCTCGCCAAGGCCCTCGACGGAAAGGATGTCAAGGAGCTCTTGACCAACGTCGGAGGAGGTGGAGGTGCTCCCGCCGCTGCCGGTGTCGCTTCGTCCGGAGCCGCTGCTGGTGGTGCCGCCGAGGAGGCCCCCAAGGAGGAGAAGAAGGAGGAGGCCAAGGAGGAGTCTGACGACGACATGGTGAGTTGCTTTTTTACCTCGGTAAAGGGTGTAGCTGACTTGGTTTAGGGCTTCGGTCTCTTCGACTAAACGTATCTCGAGGATTTGCTTGGGATATCGTACGGTAGTCTTACCTCTGGTTGCTCGTCTAGCATGTCCAAAAAGATGCATGATGTGGTGATCTTCCTAGTAGTAGTGAATCCGTTCCAGCAAGTCGGCCACAAGTTCTGTCTGCAAATTCGCCTTTCGAGCTGTGTCCTCTGCCCTGCCAAATGGCATCAGCTGCACCTATGGGTTCTGCTCGTTGCCAAGTGATAGATCCACCAGCAAGCATGTTGCATGCACTGGCATACGATGTGCACTATCCGGCGATGAAAGCCCCACCGGTATCTCGGTGATCTCCTCCTCAGACTGCAGCCCAGAGTTGTCCGTTGTTCTGTTCGCCGCCCATTGTCCGAGTCATTCGTATAGGTCGTTGTTGTGTCGGAGCCGAATCTAGGTGAGGAGTCGACCTAAAAAGGACTCCCCGCACCAAGGTAAATCCTCATCTGCGCAGCGGGCACCTCGATAATCTTCGCCCGTATCGTCTCCCATCCCAGTCGCTTGGTCGCCTCGTATCGATGACATCCTCCCATAGCAAAGTAGAACGTCTGAGGGGTGTTTGTCGGATCGCTCTTGAGGGGTGCTCGAACCTTGACCACTTCGATCGGCGTGAAAGCGTCACCCGCCTGAAAGAAAAAAGTCAACTCGACATAGGCCATCGTGTATGACGCGACGAACCTTCATCTCCTCCATAAACGTTTGTACTTTCGCCTCGTCCAGCTCCGAGGGTAATGGCCGATGGATCACCCGCATGGGTACATTGTGCACTGGCGTCGAGTCTGACCTCGAGAAGACGGACGAAAGCGGTTTATCGATGGTGTTACTGCTGCCAACTGCGTCTGATTGCTGATTGTCGACTCCATCGACGAGCACACGAGGTAGACAGGTACCCCCGTTCGGATGTGGCTGATCAGATCCGACTGACATTTGTTTCGCGGCCTATGATCGTTATCGAAAGCAGACAATCGAGAAAGCACGATTAGTCATTGTCCTGAAAAAGAGCAAGGGAGTAGTGCGTCGGTTCGGCGGGACGAAGCGTTGACAAGTTCCCGCGGCCGACCAACAAACAGCTTCTTACCAACTTGAGTACTGCCCGTCAGCGTCACACCTTCTTTGGTGGGCGAGAGAGCGACTCACCTTTCGAAAAGGAACATGCCACTGGGTGAAGGTTCAGCTAGCACGGAGCGACGATCTCTGTTTCACCTCGACATATGCATACCATTCATCTCCCCGCAGAAGCAAGTCTAGACCTTCCGGGTCCGAGCCGACAGCCAACTTTTCCCGCGTTGTCACCTCCAATCCGCCCGGGCTCGACTGCTCCTGTTCTTCTCGCATCCGGTTTGTCACCATGCGGGCAAGCTGGGCTTGATGAGGCTGCGCTAGTGCTCGAGGGACATGGCGTATATAAAGAGATGTACGAGGTTGAGAGGGTATTGTGACCGGAAAGAGAAGATGCGAGACAATCCCACTCTCCCAATTGCCTAATCCGGCCGTCGCCACCACCTCGACCTCGTATCGTCTCTCATTCCCTATCCTCTTGTCCTCCCCATTTGCACCTCCTGCACCACCTGCACCACCAGCATCCTCTTTATCCATCTCGAGAGGAGAGAAATATGCCTACGCGGATCGCCTCTTACCTCACCGCCGCCATGTCTCATCTTGCACCTCCCGGGCCCTTTTCGACGACGCAGCTCCTCCCCCTTCTTCCCTCTCCAAAAAGCTCAAAGGTCTAGACGCTCGAGCTCTTCTACTGCACGCTCAGACGGTCGCAGAACAATCCATTTTATCGTAACACTTCCCGATCTTCTCGTGTTCCCTTCCGGTCCGACCATTAGAGATTCTCACCAAGGCAAGGTTGTACAGGGATCTGCGGCTTCGACCCTTGCGCGACCGGGACCTGCTTCCGGCGTATGCTGGCAGGAAAGCGATATACCCTCACGCCACATTGACCATGACGAGCAACCTAACCTCTCTCTCTTGCCTCTTGGTCGACTGTCGACCGTATCTCGACGAGCTGTCGAGCTCTACTCGACTTGCCCGGAACGGCTTCAGAACATTTCTTTTGCGGCTCGGAGCCGCTCGGCAAAATTAAGGGCACGGGTCTAACGGATCTCGTGAAGGGCTTGGAGGAGTCAAGGAAGAAGCATGTCATAGTCGTACGGCCTGAATGTGGCTGAGACAGGAGTTGATGATCGACATTGGGCATCCGGCAAATCGATTGATAGGTGAAGGATGAGGGGATGTAGTCAAAGTCTGCCGAAGACCGAGTGGTGAGTTGTATAAACTCCCATCACAACCTCTATAGGATCATAGAATTCATCCTCAGACCCTCCGAACCAGTCGTATCCCTTGATCAGCTCGACGCTCGACCGTTCTCCACTCTTCGCTCAGTGACGGCTGGTACGACATTCGAAGTGAGACCTTGTCCTCCTCGTCTTCCTCGCTCGCTGGAAAACCGCCCTACAATTCGATAATCTCCCTCGACATGGGTATCTTTAGCAGAAGGAAGAAGGACACTGCGTCCTTGAGGACGCTCCCCTCCCCCTCGCCCTCCTTCATGACAATTGTACCTACGCCCTCAGCTCCCAGTTCGCCCATGTACCAGATAGCTATGCCAATCCTCAAGCCTCAGACGACCCTGCGAATAGCTCTCGACCCGGCACCGGTGGATGGCGAGAACGCTCTCTTCACCGTCATGCTGGATCAGGATGCCGATATTGCAGCGTTGCGGGAAGCTATCAGTGACGAGATTGGAAATGCTTCTTTCAGCTTGTTCAAGGTAAGTCCTCGTCGCCAATCTTGCTTCTCGTCCGTCAGAAGATATCTTTGAGCTGACTTGATCTAGGTTGCAGTACCTCTGCTTGCCCACGAGCAATCGATAGATTACCGTCGCAAATACTCTACTGCCGTCAACCTCCTCACCTCTTTCCCCGCTTTCAACCTCGACGACCCTCGACAATGGAAGAACAGCTTGGGCATGACCTGGTCTGCATCTCCCTCTGAAGCGAAAGAAAATTTGCGACTGGTCGACTGGTTCCCGGGGACCGCTCAACTGGATGTCATCTCTGTGCTTGTCCGAACCAGCGAGAGCTCTTCTAGCAGTACGTCTTTGCTCTTCTTTGTCGAAAGACCCTTGGACTGACAAGTTTCAGACAAAGTTCCTATCACCTTTGTGTCTCATTTTGCCCCTTCCGAACCCTTCTCCTCTTCCAGACGACCCAACCTGGCGGCCAAGACCCAACTCGCTCCTGTTGTTGTCACTGTTGATCAACAACAAAGCATCAGAGATCTGAAGCAGGCGATTCTGAGGGCAGACGGCAGGGAGGTCAAGGAGGAGCTGCTGGAAAACGTCGTACTTTGGCGAGTAGAAATGAGCGAAGAAGAGATGATTGTCATTGGGGAGCGAGGTGGATTGAAGAACGGACGAATGCCATGGCCGTGAGTTTACTATAGGATCCCCCACGAGACCCCCAAAAACTGATGATATAGATACCCGCCGGGTGCTCCAGTTCCAGTCGCTCTTTCCGAAGACTCTCTCCCCATCGAGCACTACTTTCCCCAAGTCACCTCGATGCCTCGGATGGTCTCCATCTCTGTTTGGCTCGACAGCAAGGCGTGTATCGAGATGCCCCGGTCTACTACAACCTCGACCCATCTCCCGCCTTTCAAATACCCCATGGACTTCTCCGAACCTCAACCCGCCGTCGCTGCCCCCCGACGATCTCGACAACGACCTTCGACTGCCCCCGCCATGGTATCCTCTACTGCAGGTAGTTCGACTTCTTCCCTTCCCCCCTTTGGATCGAGACCGCTCTCCTCTACCCGGGTGACTCTAACGCCCGAGCTCAACGGACTTGCCTCTCGACCTCGAATCGCTTCTCCCCTCTCTACCACCTCGATACCATCTAACATTCAACGTGGACTCGGGATTCACGTGCCCGAGCCGATTTTCACCCCTGTCTCGAGTCGTTATCTCCCTCCTCCGACTGGTATTACCCGGTCCAACACCATGCCACGAGGTTCGATCTCGGTCTCCGAGTGCTCCTCGACGGACGAGAACCAGCTGCCTTCGTTGACCTCGTCTCAGCTCAGCTTTACGGAAGAGGTGGATACATCGGGACCTTTGACGCCCGAGTCGGCGGACAAGCCAGAGTTCGACTGGTTGACGCCCAAGGCATATGCAGAGGCCAAGACGTTTAGCTCGCTCCGTGCGAGACTGTCTGGGCATACTGGTGGCAGGAGATAAGGAGGTTTCACGATGTGACAGAGGAGATCAAGAAGAAGAGATAAATCGACATAGATTATAACGATGCTGAACGAAAATACTGTTGAAACCATGCACATGCCTTGAACGTTGATCACTTGTGACCTATGGATGCGAAGATTGATGGCATGTCGGATGCAGATGCAAGAAATGATGAGGTGTGATGGTAATGCTACAACGATTTCCTTATGCGGCGGTCCTCTCTTCCCACGTCTTCCTCCTCGGCCCCAAATCATCCTGCCACTGGTCCTCCATCTCCTCATCCGCCGCAGGTTCCGGCAACATGGGCTCGCTGACCGATGACCTTGCTCCATTGATCATCCTCTGCTCCTTCTTGAACTGATCCTGCCTCTTGGCAACTCCGACATTCTTCGCTCGAGCTCCTCGTCGTCGATATAGCTCGTGCTCGTAACCCTTTGTATAGAATTTCAGCTTGCCCAGACTATCCCAGTCTTCCTTCCTGACAAGGCGTTGGTGCAACACATCGACGTCGGAAAACATGAGATGAGGTGGAACTTCTGGCTCGGCCAGCGTGGTAACGTCGGTGACGCGAGAGCCCAGGACAAACGAATCGAACGGTTTATACGACTTGGTGATGGCTTGGGGAGGGTATCGATGTCGAAATTCTCGAAGCAAAGCAAGAGCGGTATCGGTATGGTCTGTCGAGGCGTAGATCTTGATAGCGTCCTTCCAGCATTTCTCCACCTGTCGAGGACCCAGCCCAACCAACCACTTCGAACGGGTCGACATCTGCACCTCCCCATTCCTCGATCCCTCAACCATGGCCGTCGTTGTCTTCGTCGTCTCCTCGCTTGGTGATGGTGCAGAGGAAGATGCCTTTGCGGACCACTCGACATAGTCCCTCCAAACCCGTTTGCCCCACTGCAGGGCGATGGTCTTGTCGTTTGGTGTTTCGTCCCTCCTCCTTCCAGTCGATAAACGCTCGAGCAGAGTTGTATAGCTCCATCCATTCGGCACGACGGAAGGATCGACTCGAGCGACCTGGTCCCATGTCTCGTTCCAGGCTTTGTAAGCGTCATAAGTGTTCGAGGCGTGCTCGAGGTGGATCGACAGGTAGGAATTGACGAGCCGAGATCGAAGTCTGACCGCTCGGAAAGGATGTTCGAAAAAGGTGGTTTCGCCCTGCCGTGTTGCTTGGGCATCCGACAAGACCCTGCTGAAAATCGCCTTTGCTTCACGTATAGCCTCTGCCGATGATCGTGGAGAGGTGAAGGGAGCTTGTACCGTCGGATCCTCCTCCACAGCCTGCACAGAGCGTTCTCCAGCTATCCTCTCCAGATTCTCCGCCGGCAGACGTCCTTCGCCTTCCTCCTTGTTACTGTTGTCCTCCATCTCCGCAGCCTGCTTCGTCTTGACTCCTCGCCGAGAGATGGTCGGTTTCCAAGCAGCGTACGTCATGAATACCCCAGCCATTAGATCCTCATCCGGGCCATCCATCGGTTGTCCCACCTCGATGGAAGATCCCGTCAAGCCAATCAACTCTGACACGATCCACCTCGCCCTCTCCAGATCTCCTGCTCGCTTCGTCCCCTCTAACAATGCCGCAAAGGTCTCCCTTGTCGGTACATAGGCTGACCAGAGAGCTTTCGGCTGCTCGTCAAAGGGGACAAGTACCGCATCGTGATGCTTGTTGAGCATTTGGCGTAACAGGTCGAATCCCTCGAGATAGGTATGTTTCGTACTACACAATGCTCGAATAATCGCATCGTACTCTAGTCGAGTCGGCTGGACTCGATGTCCCTCTTGAGTCATCTCGATCCATAAATCTCGAGCTCGTTCCGGTTGAGGTTGAGAAGCGTCGCCGCATGTGTGAATCATAAGAGTGTAGATGGATCGATCGGGAGTTGGATGCGCGTGAAGTCGCATATGGGCGAAGAGTTCCCAAGCGAGAGCTTTTGTATGCGAGGAGGTATGATTCGAGCCGTTGGGAGCAACGAGATGGTGTAGGACGTTTTCATAGCATGGTTGAGGGAGAGGTTCGCCGCGTCGTTCATGCTCTCGAAGATACTGTATGGCGGGTCGAGGATCGTAAGTCGAGGACACCAGGAGAGAAGCGATGAAAGCGTTGTGCGCAGTGACTGGAATATCGCCTCCGACTGAATGTCAGCATGGAGCAAAGCAAAACTTTAGCCAGCTCACCTGATAGCACTCCGGAAGTCAGACGAGAGACCTCTTGGACACGTCCAGCATAAGCATCCAGGAACATTACCCTTGCGATATAAGTCTCGTCGGGCTGGACTCCATGATACTATCTGTCAGCTTCGGTCAAAAAGATCTGGCTCACCATCATGACGCTGATGACTCCCTCTGCAGATCTCGCATCGTGCTTCGCCATCTGCTGGTCAGCCGCTTCCATCGATTTGAGGATGGACTACGCACAAAGGTCTCAAACAGAGCATCCCACTCGGCTCGACTGAGCAATCCTACCGATAGATCTGCCGGTCTCACATCCTCCTTTGCCTTTCCCTTGACCGAAAGTCCAACCCTCGAACTCGACGGTACATTCAACTTTGCCAATGTAATTACCAGCTCCTCCTCCAGACTTCCATCCGTCTCCTCTGGTGTTCTCATCAGACTCGTCTCACTACTCTCCTCGAGCTGCATGATCTGAGCAGACACCAGACGCCTCTTTAATCCCTCCAAGATCTCCCTTCTCCTTGCCGGGCTGGGCGGACTAGCGGAAGGTGCCTGGAGCAGCGGTACGAGCGAGTGAGTAGAATCGTCGCTCGACTCAGCGATGAGGTTGGTGTAAAATTCCTTAAGCGTCGCTTCGTCGAACTCGGGCGAGTGGTCGTCTGCCGCTTGGGTGAGGCGAAGTTTAGTTGCGTCGGAAGGGTCGGTCTCGGCATCCTCAACAAGGTCAAGCTCAGGATCTGGGATATAGAGGCGTGTGGGATATCGAGGTGGTGTGTAGTCGTTGGCAGATGGAGCGACGAGAGGAGAATATTGTTGACTACAAAGTCAGCAGGAGCAGAGGTGTGGAATAGGTGGCCAGACGTACATGGGGTGATAGTAGGTTCTGACAGCTAGTCGAGTTGACCTAAGTCGTAATATTTTCCTAGCAAACGAAGGGCGAAGCATCTAGACCCGTCACTACCGTCGTGAAAATGTCGGACCGCGCAGTGAGAAGTGTCGACGAGAGACAGGTCGATGTAATGTGCGAGGTCAATGTCACAGGTGCATATGGAGGAGGTTCTGAAATTCAAGACAACAGAACAGCTTGATTACGTAAGATCAACCGAAGAGGGGTTTGATCCCGCTCTCGTCGCTCTTCAAGATTTCCGAGCTCTCATCTTCCTCATCCAACTTGCATTGCTCAACACCTCCTCCTCCTCCTCAGCCTGCTCCGACGACATGGCACCAGCGACGACCGCCAAGGCTGGCAAGCCAGCAAGGAAAAGGAGAAGAAGACAAATATCGTACTCGCCTGGAGGATCTTCCGACAGTGACAGTGACAGCGACAGCGCTGCTTCTTCCTCTGGCAAGAAGAGCAAACCTGCCATCGTGGCCGGCGCGATGGAGCTCGACAACGACACGGCATCTTCCTCTTCTTCTTCTGGTTCATCCTCGTCGTCATCTTCGTCTTCCTCATCATCATCTTCGTCGGGCTCGTCATCGTCGAGCGACTCGGATGACTCGGACTCGGACAGCGACGACAACGACGAGGCGGTACCAACATCCGCTGCCGCTGGCTCGAAACGATCTACTGGAGAACCGAGAGTTCCTCGGCCCCGAGCACCGACACTCTCGCCTTCTCCCCCACCAAGAGAGATCCCGTCATTTCTTCAAGCTGGCCAGACGGAGAAAGATGAGGACGACAGGCGGTCGAGATTCAGGAGAGTGTACATGGAGCGGTTAGTCGAAGGGTTTGGAGACGATTTGGAGAAGCTCAGAGCGGTACGTTGAGGTCTCTCTCCTCGAGGCGAATGCCTAGTGAGACGAAGAGGCAATGCTGACGATGCAGGCAGACCCGACTCTTGGTCCAAGCCGATTACAGCTTCTGATCGACTCTCTTGCTTCAGGTGAGTTTCTTGCATGCTATGTAGAGCTCGAACTGAACAGGATTCCCCGGCTGACTGTCAGGGATCGACATCTTCAATGACCCTCAAGGTCAGGCGGGACAGACGGAAGAGCAGAAGAAAGGCGTAGATGAGGTTGGGCTGATACTGGGCGACGAGTAGGACGAGTCAGGCAAAGTCTTCTTTGTTGTACATGCATTTTGACGTACCATCATGACCTGCCAAGCTCTGCTACTAACCTGTAGCTTGCCTCGTCCACGCTCTACAAATAATCGGGCGATGCCTACATCCTTGAGCACGGCGCCTGTTAACTTACCAGTCGGCTCGTTTACGTAACACACCAAACAGCCTTCGCACGAAACCGTCTTTCCTCTCTTCTCCGTTCCATTGACTCTTGACTTCATCCTGTCATCCTATCGATATGGAATGGCTATACCCTTGTTCAACTCTCGAAGGAATTGCCCATGCTCGACCTCCATCCCTGCACGAGCTCGGCATGAGACGCGACGAAGGAGGAGTGACGGTACCTGAGGTCGATCGCGCTCCATCAGTCTTCCAACATCTCGTCTCTCAACCACACGGAATGCACCACCGACTATCCTCTTATGACCACCATCGCATGCAACGGACTACTGCGGATATCCAAGACGGAATGGTCGG
This sequence comes from Cryptococcus sp. GC_Crypt_1, assembly GCA_026538415.1. Lineage (NCBI taxonomy): Eukaryota > Fungi > Basidiomycota > Tremellomycetes > Tremellales > Cryptococcaceae > Cryptococcus > Cryptococcus sp. GC_Crypt_1. The sequence continues at coordinate 12,507 of JALPCD010000425.1, forward strand.
CCCAAAATGAGCTGAGGATTTGATTTGAGAGCGGAGGGGAGGGAAGGGGAAGGCGAGCTGGATTGATCGGCCTCAATCCCCTTGTTGATGCCATCAAGGTACACTCCCTCCCTCCCTTCAACACACAACAAAACCACAAACACCCTGCACTAGGTGGGATGGTGTGGATCAGACCATCCTACCCTTCGCGTCAACAACCGGACAAGCTCCACCGTTGGACGTGTCTATCTTCTCTTGCTCATCTTATAGTCCCACATCTTCATCTTGAACTATACCTATACCGACCTATCGACAGCGACCACTGCGACACGACGACAATCGA
>JALPCD010000426.1:0-12823 GCA_026538415.1 Cryptococcus sp. GC_Crypt_1
CGATCAAGACTGCCGGGTTGGAGATTGCCAAGTGCTTGCTCGAGGACTGGGACCGAGGACAGGGAACTGTACAATACCACCCCGGAGCAGGAGGAGATGCCGGTGTCCTCGCCGGTGGACTCGGTGCGCAGACTGTGACTGGACCCACTGGTGGGATTCGACGAACCAGTGTCGCTGCTGGATTCGGTGGACCTGGATTCACTGGAGAACGACGAGCCAGTCGAGCCTCGCTCTCCATGGGTGCTGGCGAGCCTCGACGAGCTTCCGAGGCGCCCATGGGCAACGACTTGAACATGCGAACGCAAAACATCTCGATCCCCTCTGACATGGTTGGATGTATCATGTAAGTCACAACACAGACCACGAAAGCGCGACTTGGGCTGACAACGCAGCGGAAAGGGTGGTGCCAAGATTTCCGAGATCCGACGTCTTTCTGGATCTCGAATCTCCATCGCCAAGGTCCCTCACGACGAGTCTGGCGAGCGAATGTTCACCATTGTCGGTACGCCCGAGAGCACCGAGCGAGCTTTGATGCTGCTTTACGCTCAGGTGAGTCGCTTGCAAATTGGATCGATGAACCGCTCACGTCTAGCTCGAGTCTGAAAAGGAGCGACGAGTCTCTCACGTTGACATCAACGAGTCAGCCTAAGTGCCGCATTCATCAAACTCTTGATCTTGCCTGTGTTACCCCTAACCCCCTCTGTCCATATCTTTCTAAAACCCCCTTCGCCCGTCTCGAATAACACTTCTCCCGTCTATCTCAACAACACTCCCCTGTTCCTATCTCGCTCGCCTACAATCGCCCTCCCATCCGTCTCGTCTCGACCCATATCTACGACTTTATCGCGTGGAACTGGAAAGCAATACGGCTCGACCCGGTCTTCGCCTATCATCATGCTACCACTTGGTCGTTGTATGTAGGAGAGTGCGGGACAGTCGTAAAGTGTGAAGCAGTCCGGAAGAAGCAGTAAACTCAAACATCATACTATCGTACATACATCTGCATGTCCAGCAATGTATGCCATTAACGAAATCTGACTCGCGCTGTCATTCGCGCTGATTATTGTCCTGGGACTCTCTGGTAGAAAGCGCATGCCTGACCGTGGATTCCATGACCTCAAGGAGACGAGAGATTTCAGATGATGTCACCTGTGTCGCCAGACAAGATCGACATCTCAGAAGATGACCATCGTCCATTTTGCTCTTTTCCCTACATCCTCGATCACCAGCAACATCGATCATGTCCTCCCACTCGTCTCTCAACAGCATACGTCTCGATCTTCAACACCCAGGAACAACTGTCCGCAAAGCCTTTCTCATCGAAGCCATCCTCAATCTCTGCTCATTCCCCTTGATCACACATACCAAATTCGTCCTCTCCCTCTTGCTCAACAATCCAGGCCATATCAACCCCTCCGTCATCCTCTTTGCCAAGCTCTTCGGTGGACTCGTCGTAGGCGCACTCACCCCTGGTTTGCTGTACGGCTACCAGAACACCCGGCAAGGGATCGACACTCGCCGTCAGGTGTATTTCGCTCTAGGGCTGGGAGAATGTCTGTTGATACCGCTCTTGTTGGTTGAAGCGGGTAAAGGAGGAGGGAGGGACGCGGCGTTGAGCGTGAGAGCGTGTTATGGGGCGATTTCGATGCTTGCTCCGCCGTTGATATGGAGGGTGTATGTGTTATTTGTTCGACCGGATATGGTGGGGAGGTTCACCGAGGGCAAGAGGGAGTAAGGGGGATATCGTGGTGCAGTCAGAAATCGTGAGCTTTTGTGTACATCGAAGGTAGTAGAGCTGATGATAGACCATTGGCTGGAAGGGCAGACAACGTCAAGTATTCCAGATATATGCGCAGTGCGACATGCACAAACTTGCTACATCCTTCTTCACGGCGTTCCGATATTTAACGCAAACGGACACACTCGAGTACACATCGATATCTCCTATCACGCGTACCTATACCGCACTCTTCCTTGACGATCCTCATCTCGCAAATTGGGCCTAGTCGCTCTTCGTCGTCTTGACCTGGGGCAACGACGTCTCAGCCTTCTCTCGAACCTCTTTGCCCGATCCTTGTCGCTGGACGCCCATAGCGTACTCGTATACCATTCGTCCTCCCAACATCGCAGCTTTCTATAAGCTCGATTCGGTAGAGACCATCTGAGTCCACTCACAGTACATCAAGGCAGGAAGGGCGATCGTGCCAAGCACCTTATTCAACGTCGGCACCTCTCTGTCGGTATAACCGAAATACCTATCCCGTTAGCTCCAATGTCTTTTTCCCTCCTGCTTGTTATGGTGGAACGTACCAGTTCCAAGCTGCGAGCGCTACCACCATGTCGTTCATACTAGCATGCTTCATGGTCATCTTGATCTTTCTCCCCTCATCATCCTTCATGTTCCAAGCGTAATCCACCACTTTGCTCCACGTCCCTTTACGCTTGTACTCGGATCGAATGAGCTCGTATGCCTCTCCAATACCCGTCGCAATTGCCGGAATGGCAGACAAGACGCCTGCTCCAGCTGTCCAGTAGGCGAATCGGGTGAGAGAGTGTTGAGCGGGAAGGTAAGACGCAGGGTAGAGATTGGCTGGGAGGAGCTCGAGCGCGTTGAGACCAAAGCTGGTGGATAGGAACTACACGTCAGGATAAGCATGGGAGGAAGGGGCTTTGGGCATACTGCGATTGGCCAATGTACTGTCGCGGGGTGAATAGGATGGCCCATCGAGACGTTTGTATGCGGGACATTGCCCGTCAAGAGTTGATGCGCTTCATGGCTCCTCTCCTCGACACTCTCGGCGAGGTGATAGACGGTCGACTTGTCGTTGTTAGACATCGCTGCGGTGTATCGAAGTAAAGATTGAAAATTCAAAGGGCAGAGATGTGATGTCGAGCCAATTGAGGTGTGGTTGAACTGTCATCTGATGTCATCCACACACAGTCTCTTGTCCTTTGGGTCATCATCACCCATCATTTCCTTCGTTGTACAGTATCCGATCGTAATACTCGATGGGTAAACTTGCGGACATGGCCAGCTTTTTGCTCCGTTGTGGACAGAACACATCCCATCGTCAAGTCTCACACAGTGCGAGCTGCTTGCTGAACAAATGCGGGTCGAGAACGGACCACAGTATGGGAATCTCGTCTCTCATCGCAACAAAGATAAGTCTAAAAAATCCAGCCAATTACGGTAGACTCCGTGATTCCCATAGATCCCAATAAGTCAGTCAAGGCATAACTAATGGTCTCTGCTCGTCAATCGTCCATGACCATATACACGTTTCAAGCGCTATCCCCAAACCTCGGTGGCTCTGTACCATACTTGCAAGCGAACGTATCTCCCGATAACGAGTCCGCAATATGCTTATTCCACTTGGCCAGCTTCGCTCTAGCCGCCGCTGCGTCAGACCAAGCAGCACTCAGATTTTGCTCCAGCTCCTCTCCCTCGACCTCCAGGAGAGATCGCGAGCACCACTTGCCAAATTGTCCCACCAAACTGAGATCGAGACTACGACCCGACAAGAGGGAGAACCATCGATCGCGTGTCCAACCCGTGCTGAGCTTTTGCGCAAAACTCAGATCCGGACTGGTGTACCAGACCGAACCGTACGTCAGGGCGGTTTGCCCGAAGACACTCAACCAACTGGCAAGAGATGTGGGCCGAAGAGACTCTTTGAGCTGCTCGAGTCTCGCACTGCAAGTCTCGGCTGTATCTTTCTTTCTCTCTGCGTCGCGTCGAGCAGTCTCCCACGCCTCCACCTCTTGGTCTCGCAGAGCCTCTTGCTCGTCGAGGCTGTCCTTGGTCCGGTTGGCAGCAGCTAGGAGGCTGATTGTGAGTTAGTGACGACGTCCTCTTGGTCGAGCGGTTGAGGCGGAAAGAAGGCTCACTCTTGTGGAATAAGGTCTAGGGACCCGTGCTTTTCCGTCAACCACCTGTATAGCTGAATATCGTTCCTTGAGACTTTATCGTTCAATGCACGAGCTGTCAAAGCTAGCCAAAATGGCTCTCCGCATGGCCCTATGAGCAGCGTATCCGCTCCTTGACAGGTCGATCCCATTCCTGGGCTGTTGAAATCTTTGCCCACGGATAGCGATGCAGCAATCCGATCGTGGAGTACGCTCGTAGCTCGTGACCCGTATACTCGTAAGCATTTCGTGAGAAACGTGGATCGATCTGCCTCGGACGACGTCGTATCGCAGTCGAGGGTCGTATCCGAAGAAGAGCAGGTCATGTTGAGTTGTGGTAGATCAAGATGGATAGAGAGGGTGATTGACAAGAGACAAACCAGCAGGATTACTGAGGCCTCTTCTAGCCAGTCGCCATCGTCCTTTCCCAATCACAAAAGATCCTTTCACTCCCATCTCCATCCGTCTCCAAATGTCCTCAAGCCTATGCGAAACGCTGGAGAAGCTGAACAGAGGGAGATGGACGGATAAAGGAGAGGCCGACCCGACAAGAGTAGACCAGCTTCGAGCGTTTGCGAACCAGGTCCATGAGAGATCGAGGAGTCCACTTGCCATGGCTTGCACCCGATATGAGTCGGTCGAGGTAAGGCCGCTCAAATATTGGAGAAAGCAAATGCACAGCATGTAGCAGCTTATTCCTTGCAAGACGCTTTGACGGTCGACCTCGACCTCACATAGGCCAGGAAATGTGCAGTAAAACAGGTGAGCCTCGCCCCGGTTGCCGCCATGCGACGGGCTGGACAAGTTCAGTCTCCGCCCTACTGGTCAGATGAAAAGTAAGCAGTCTTCGCGAGAATGGGTGAAAATGCATAGACTGTCCGCACCACACAGGCTTGGATACCGTCTCGTTTCCGCCCAGATAGAGGCAGACTTGGCGGAGATGAGCGAGCTTAGTGTGTGTCAGGCTCAAACCATGAAACGCGTCGATCCTGATATTTACTAGGCATGGCCATGAATTCGTCGCAACTCACCTTGCAACGACATTTGCTCAAGCTCTCAACATGCCTGCTCGCTCACATCGAGCGCAGGATCGCGACGTGTCACGAAAACACTCTGGCGTCTCGCCCAAAGCTCGCGCCCATCGCCTACCGTCCTACCACTCTCCCCAGACCTCTGCCACCTCGTCCTCCTTTCCCCTCTCCCAATCTAGTCTACCTCGACCTATACGCAAACCCCGCAAAGTACTCTACCTCATCGTGATCTTTTTTCTACTCTATTGGTTTGGCATCCGCCATGGACTCGGCATCGAGCGTATACCTCCCCCTCCGCTTGGGTTCGCTATTCGAGGAGGACGCCGAGGGAGAAAGAGTAGTCTGGCCTGGGGCAAAAACGGCATGGCGGCTCTCAGTCCAAACCCCATCCTCAAGCGACAAGAACACCCAATATATGAGCTCATGGAGAAGGCCGAGGAAAAATGGCACAATCTCCTCGACTCGCAGTCCAGGACGCTACACGGCGCGGTGCAAGAGTACAGGAAGAGATACGGGCTTCACCCACCGGCGGGTTTCGACGCTTGGTTCGAGTATTGTCAAAAGCATGGGGTGAGAATCGTGGACAGCTACGACCAAATGATGAAGGATCTTCTCCCGCACCACGCGCTCGAGCCAGAACTGTTCTTGGAGAGGAGTAGAGGTCTAGAAGGCAAGCCGTTTACCTATACGCTGGATATCGATGCGGACAAGGTCGATTTGACCGGTGAGAGAGCGTGGAGTGCAAGGCCAAGGCACATCCAGGGATTGATCAGCGGGTTCAAGGCCTACTTGCCGAAAGACTTCAAGTTGCGAGTGACGGGGAGTGATCATGACACGGGAAGCGATGTGTTAGGGAGGGATCAGAGGGATCGCGCAGGGCAGCTGGTCAAGGAGGGCAAACGTGAGTCGACTCGTGATGATGGCTCATGTTAGATTTTGATGCAGACGAGCTGGCGAAGCTGGAAGACCCCACGAGGACACCTGCCTGGGGATGGTTTGTCAGTGATCCATCTTGAGCAATGCTGACGTCAGAAAGCTTGCCCCATGGATTCACCCGCCAACGTGCGACCGGGAGCAGAAAACGCGACGCACGAGATACTGCGTGAGTGCACTTGGCGACCAGACTGACGCCTAGCCAAAACATTCATCTTTGACCACCTACCGACCATGGACTTTTGCGATTTCCCCGAGCTAAAACGGCTCCACGGGTCCATGCAGTGAGTCGTTACAAAATTTCAAGCTGACCCCAGCGTCGACTCGGCCGTCAGGTCGCCTTCACATCTGAAACCGGCCTTGGTGTTGTCCAAATTCCCCGCCGACGCGTCTTTTCAGACCACTCCGATTGAAGGATACGTGAACATTACCGAGCAAGAACGACCCTTCCTCGGCCATTGGGAAGAAAAGACGGACCACCGTTTATTCTGGCGAGGCTCGACGACCGGTGGATACGGCACCCAACGCGACTGGAAAGAGTCGCATCGACTACGCCTTCACCTCATGATCAACGGACCCAAGGGCGGGGACACTTGGTGGAACCAGCAGGCTCGGGAGGTGATGATGCCGGATGGCGAGGGCAGCTTCGACGTCGTGAGGCGGTGGGAGCGGGTGCTGAGCAAGGCGTATGCCAATGTCAAGCTCTCGGGTCAACCAGTACAAGTGGGTCAAAACCCATGTTCCAGCTCATTCTAGTGCCCGACTCCAGAGCTATGCAAGCAGGTGGCCGATACGATCGAGTTTGGTGAAAAGATATGGCCCGACGCAGCTGCCGTATATCGGTACGCGCTAGATGTCGATGGGAACGGGTGGTCTTCGAGGTTTCATCGGTTGTTGACGAGTGGGAGCCCAGTCGTCAAGTTTACCATGTTTCCCGAGTGGCATATGGCAAGTTGAATTCACGGGCCAGAGCTGACAGTCAGGAATGGCTCAGTATGTCGAAAGGAAAAAAAAACGATCCAACTGACTTGTAGCACCATGGTACCACTACATCCCCTTGAAGCCCGACTATTCCGACTTGTACGACATTATGGCCTTTTTCGTCGGACCAACCGATGAGGCGGGCAACGTAGACGAAACGAAAGGTCACGATGTGAGTGAATCAAGCTTTGCATGGGCTGACGAGTACAGTACCTGGGACGAAAGATCGGTGAAGCTGGACAGCAGTTTGCCCTCAATCACTGGTCATGGAGCGACATGCAGGCCTATGTGCGTAGCGTCGAACTGGCCGACAGAGTGTGAGCTGACCGTCTCAGATGTTCCGGCTGCTACTCGAGCTGAGGAGGCTGCATTCAACGGATAGAGAGGCAATGACATATAGACCAGTCCCGCCCGTTCAGCAGTAATTAGAGGCCAGTTCTTGGTCCATAGGTCATTATTAATGAAATTATCATCCTGATGCCTTCCAACAATGCGGTACAAGTAGCTGCCCAGGCTGGAGTGTAACTTATGGCACGTTGCTCCACGACGCGTCCAAGCTGGATTTTATCCCGTTCATTCGCCACCTTCAGGGATCCATTTGGGCGATCGCCAAGTCTAGGTTGGTTGGAGCAAAGGTGGGAAAAAAAAGGTCCCGTTTCCTCCGATCCCTCCGACACCCACCAGTTCACCGTCCCCCCCCATTCTTTGGTGTGCGCTGCAACCAACCACCGACCACCTCTTTGTCCTTCCACCTCACTTCCCCTCTCCTTTCTCGATCTACCCAACAGATCGACCACCAGTCCTTTCTCTGTTTGCCCCACTCTTTTCTCCTCTTGAGACGCGGTAGCACTTTCGCAGTCGTCAAAACTCGACCACGCCCGACACCCCTTCCCCAACCACAATCTTTTCTGTAGACAAAAACCTAGACAATAGATCTGCCATGTCTGCTGTACGACAACGACCCGTTGCTGCTGGTGCGGCTGAGAAGGATCAGCTCCTTCGAGAGGCCGAAGAGAAGGAAGCTACCGAGGGACAACGGTATGTCGCCTCTGCCTCTTACTTGTCGCTGCACGTGGAGCTGATAGGCAGATTCATCGTGCCCAACTTTACCGTCAAGCAGCTCCTCGATGCGATCCCGTGAGTGGATAGTTCATTTCTGAAAGCTGACAAGTCAGAGCGCACTGCTACCATCGATCCGCTGTACGATCGACTTTGTATGTGATCCAAGATTGCGCTATCATCGGCGCTTTGGTCTACGGCGCATTCCACATCGAGTCCTTCCTCTCTCGATTGTGAGTGTCGACTCTTTTGTCTCGTGGCTTCAAGCTAATTACGTAGCAACTTGTCGTCTGTAGGATACCAAGCTGCCCGAGTCGCGCTCTACACCACCTATGTCATGTTGACGGGTCTCGCTGGCACGGGTCTTTGGGTCATCGGGTAAGTCGGACTATCACAGACAACGAGGGCCCAAGCTAATGTGCAGTCACGAAGCCGGTCACCAAGCCTACTCGTCGTCCAAGACGATCAACAACACTGCTGGATGGATCATCCACTCTGCGCTCTTGGTCCCTTTCCACTCTTGGCGAATCTCTCATGGTCGACACCATGCTGCTACCGGACACTTGACCCGAGACGAAGTCTTCGTCCCTAAGACCCGAAAGGAGCGAGGCCTCGAGCGAAAGGAGGAGTCCGAGGTGTTGGGTATCAAGTGAGCTCTCACTTGCTTGCCCCTGTATTGTGCTCATTTCTAGCGTCTCCAAGATGCGACAAAACGAGCTGCGAGAGGCCTTGGAGGAATCCCCCATTGCCATCTGCTACAACCTTTTCATTCGACAACTTTTCGGCTGGCCCGCATACTTGTTTGTCAACGCTACCGGTCAACGACACTATCCCGCTGGAACCAACCACTTTTCGCCTTCCTCAGTCATCTTCAAGGCTCGAGACAAGATGAACATTATCGTCTCGGATATCGGTGTCGCAATCACCTTTTCCGCCTTGGCCTACTGGGCGTACAAGCGATCCTTCTCCGAGGTCTTTGTCATCTATGTTCTTCCCTACCTTTGGGTCAACCAGTAAGTCATAATACACCGTCGCACTGCTAAAGCTGCAGCTGGCTGGTCTTCATCACCTACCTCCAACACACCGACCCTCTCCTTCCTCACTACTCTGCCGAGAAGTGGACCTTCGCTCGAGGTGCTCTCGCTACCATTGACCGAAACATGCTCGGCCCCATCGGCGCTTGGATCCTTCACGGTATCTGCGAGACCCACGTTGCCCACCACATCTCGTCCAAGATTCCCCACTACAACGCTTGGGAGGCGACAGACGCGCTCAAAGAGTTCCTCGGACCCCACTACCACTGCTCCAACGAGAACATGTGGAGGTCGTTCTACCGATCGTACCGAGACTGTCTCTTTGTTGAGGACGACCAGGACATTGTTTTCTACAAGAACGCCGATGGTCTCGCTCAGCGAGTGCCTTTCGAGGAGGGTGGAAACGTCTCCGACTCGGGTATCGACATGACCGAGTCCAAGTAGGTTCCGATACTCGGACTCGAACGATGGAAGTAGGCGGATCGGGTGACGTTCCCGGGCCGCCTCGCGGTGCAAATTGGGGGGCGACCTGAGATATTCGAATAGATTAGATGGGACAGGGCGGTCGGCGATGTGTGGATGGCGGATGATGACGGATTTACGGATGAGGACAGGTTACGTTCTCTTTTTCTCCCTTGACCATTTTCAAACCACATACTCTCTGAATATATACATTCCTTCATTAACTGCCCTCGCAATGTTCACACTCGAATACGAGTACCACGATAAGGAGTCGAGATTGCTGATAGCGGTATGCTTACCCCCGCTTATCAGAACGCCACACGGTGGCGATGGGGGGTGGAGTGACGATTGCGTTGGATTCACGTCCACTTCGTCCTTTGTCCCATCCATTTCGCATCTACACTTTGCATCTTCCCATACCAAAAGCATCCCTGCCGTCTTCTGTTGTCGGTGCTCGAAACATCAGTCGACTATGGGTAGAAAGATTGAGCCCGATGACAGCTCAAAGCCGGCTACGACGTCTAGCGCTGAGTGGTCTCGCGAGAAACACCTCCCAACTAAACTCTGTTTGCACACCTTTGCGGAAAGCGACAAGGAAGATATCGAGAACGGCTGGTACTTCCACGTGATGTGCGACTTGCCTAGGGCGTTCAACGTCGGTCTCGACACTACCTTTCCATCAGACAACTCGGCATTCGCAATCGAGCTGGAGGAATGCTTTGACGCGATAGGACACCCAGCGAGGGACAAGGTGGACCTGGAGAGGCTTCACCCCGAGGTCAAGGCTGGTCCGCTCAAGGGCAAATACATCAACTTTTTGGACCTCAAGGTGAGCTTCGCCATATGACGCGCAAGCTAACGTTTTAGGCGCAATTGATGCTGTCGAAAGATAGCTTTATCGGGCAACCTCGACGGCTCGCAATCAAACTTTGCGAGAGGGCTCCTATACCGATTAGAGAGACGACTGCGCAGTCAAAGGAACTCGAGGCTGTAGGCGATGGGATCTCCAATCCGGACACACCCGCGCAGTCGCTTCAAAATACCTCGACGAGGATCGGCCTCGACGAATACTCGTGCCCCGCCTCACCTTCGTCCGGCATAACCACTCCCATCAGCCCCGTCGGTGTCATTGACCACGCTCCCTCTCCTCTTCGACTGAATCTTGCTCTTCTGGACGTCGGTCTCGACAACGAAGACACAAAGCTCGATCGAGTCGATACGTCGACTTATCTGGATATATTGGGCGACGAGGAAGGGAACACTCCGGCTTCTGCCCAGGTCCTCGATATCATGGGAAAACACCGCATCTCGCCTGCGTCGCATCTCGGTCTCGACCTGCTTGCGCTGTCGAACGATCTAAGAAATGGTGGAAGGCTGTGTAGCTTGATGCATTTTGTCGACTCTGCCGATATCGCTACTTCGCCAATAACACCCGCCCAGGTGCCCGACCTCTCGCCCGGCGGGGGTCAAGCGAAAATCATCGAAAAGGCCATCAAGGAATCAATCCGACCCCTCGAAGATCGACTGAACGATTTCGCGGAAATGCTCAACACGATCGCCGAGGCTTGCAACGTCTGTCTCATCGACAACGATGATGATGAAGGTGTACAAGCGGCCAAAGAGCGATCATCACTTTCGGATACCACCTCGCTGGAGCCGATGACTCCTACCCACGGTGTATCACCCACGATCAAAGGAAAAGAGAGGGCAATTTTCGATTCTCCCACTTTGAAATTTACATCCAACACCTTGCAGGATCCCGACGACAAGAAGGATCGAGACCCCATCCGCGAGTCTTCCTTCGAATTCCCTCCTGGACCGTCGAACCACCTATACTCGCTCGCGCGATTTGGGCCTGCGAACGAGGCACCGACGGGTGAAGGAGTCATCAAGGCTGGGCTTGTAGTGGAAGATGGATATGAGGAGTCTCCGGTCAAAACCGAGATCGCAAGAGGAAACGGCGATATTGAGAATGCCAGGGTCCGAGACGGAAGCTCGACTACCGCCGCTCAGCCCTCGCCTAACGTCGCCCAATTCGCCGATTCCTCCACCCCTTCTGGCATTACTACGTCGGATCGAAGCCCAGCGAGGACCATCTTGAACTCTGTCATGCAACGAGCTCACCTTCTCGACGCAAACTTGGCCGATCTCTCTTCGATTGAGGAAAATGTTCCGACAACTCTCCAGCCGCCTCAATCGCTCTACGACGAATGGCCCTATACACCTCTGCTCCCCAGCGACTACAACCTTCCACACGCCGCATCCACTATCGATCCCATGGAACCGCCTCAGTGGAATGTGCCTTCGTCATCTGGCTCGGATAGCGATGTCGCCGAGCTCGTCAATCAAGTGCCGGGTTCTGCAGTCAAGCCCTCTCCCCCTAACGGACGCGACGCAACAACGGTCGAGCAATCTCATGGATCTGCTCGACGACTCCTTCCGGCAAACCTGCAGCTTCTTCGACGACAACAATTGCGAGCTGTACACCGATACGACGATTCTGACCTTTCTCACGTCGGCGATCAACCTCGACGTCCCCTTCCTTCTTCGGCTTGGACGCCCTATCCATGGTCGACTGCTCCGTTGACGCATGCAAACATGATGGGCGGATTGCCAAACTCGACTTATCCTGGACACCTTCCTGCGGTCCCGCATGGTCAACATCGCTCGTACCACATCTCGCCGCATCATCACCTACACTCGATGAACGCTTCGCCGTGGGGACCGGCGTATCCGCCTTACCATACGTCGCTCGGACATGCTGGGCAGATGGGTCACGGTATGGGAGGATCTCGATGTGATTGTTCGCCCGGATAATATGACCATTCTCACGGCCATGCTCATCCTCGTCGGCCTTTCTGAACAACACTAGGAGATGACAGTGGTCGACATTGCAAACTACGAGACAATCACACGCCCTCCTTTTACGATAATATACGCTCTTTTACGCCTGCGCAGACGATATACGACTCGAATACGACTCTAACGCGACGCGGTTCATGTCGCTGCATTCTGTAGTAAGGTCGATTTCTGATATAGCTTATATATGTTCCTATGCAGCTTATGTTCTTCAACCCTCTCGACGGGACGCTCACCGACAGTATACTGGGGCGAGGTACCTGGTTGGGGCGAGGTTGTGGATTTTTGATTCCGCTCGTTCCCGGTTTTGGTGTGTCGAAAAAATCGAAAAAAGTCGGACGCGCCCAACGGACATCAACAAATCCCTACAACCATTCCATCTCGACGCCATTACAATTTCATCTACCTCGAAACCCCTTCGTCGACAGCGCCTTCATAGTCTCGACTTTTAACCGTCGAGCTCCTCTCCTCTCACTTCTCCCGTTGCTCGCCCGGACATTTTTCCAAAAGCTCGACCTTTGTCCGTTTCCGCTCGAGTGCCGTTCGTATTCCGAATGG
>JALPCD010000427.1:0-12812 GCA_026538415.1 Cryptococcus sp. GC_Crypt_1
AGAGTCGCAGCGGCCTGCACAACGACGCAGATCTCTCCCCTTGGCGGCATCGTCGAAGACAAAGTTGACTAGGGCTAGTGATCCGTCTGAGTTAACTTATCACATGATATCCGTACAGTTGAAGGGGAAAAGGGCGAGATGAAAGGTTGAAAGGAAGGAAGGGATGCGCTAAAATAGGCTCTTCGATGAGATTACAACCCAAAGGTCACAAGGACTCCCCCCTTGGCTCCTCCTGCAAGTCAAGTCACCTGTGGTGCTTGCGATAAGTCAAAACGTCAGCTTTCCTTCGTCATCCAAGCGGCTACAAATAAGTTACATGATAGTGATGGTGGAGAGATATGCTGATGCATGCGTTTTTGAATGGGTACCCTTTTGGTATTCTACTCTGTATGCCTTCTGCTTTGTTTCTGTCACCAATGCGAATCTAATCGGTGCTTCGCTTCTTCTGCTCCTTGGGCACAGTGTTCTCTCCCGAGCTAGTGTTTCCTGGCGCGTCGACCTTGTCCGCTCTGTTCTTCGATGGAACAAGCTTGGCAACACCTAATTATCAGCTCGGTCCGACTTGGTGGTGGTTGTGGTTGTGGTGGTCTCGACTCACCCTTGACAGAGTTCTCCTGGGTCATGGCGTGATGAGGCAAGTCGGGGGGAGGGGTCCTCTTGACGGGCTCCATCTGCCTGTTCTTTTGCGACTCTGGTCGAGGATCGGCAGCCTTCTTCTCTTCTTCCGACAGGGAAGATGAAGACGGGGAAGAGTCCTCGTCGTCGTCAATCTCTGTGCTCATCAGCTCTACCATGGAGAAAAATACTCAGCTGGAGCTGGAACTTACCCTCTCCATAGATATCTGGGTGCTCTCGGAAACAGTCCTGCATCCCCTGGAATTTCTCCACGCACTCGACACCCTTGGGTTCCTTCTCCGAGTAGATGAAACAAGAAAACGCAGCTTTAAACTGCTCTCCACACGGTCCATCGGCCATTCCACCCAAGCACTGCGATAGTCAGCCATGTCCAATCTGTGATGTAGAAATAGCTCACTGGGCAGTCCCAGTTGATTTCTCCTGTCTCTTCGTTGAAGGCGGTTTGGGCAGGCTCCTGGGCCTCCGCCGCCTTGTCCTCTACAACGCTTGGAATGTTCGTTCCAACTTCTCTATCCTTGGCAGATGGTGTCGCACCGTGAGAAGCTGCTCGATCAGCCCCAGATCATACCGTCAAACATGATTTTGAGGCTACGTACATTTGTGCAGAGGCTCCTTGAGCGAATCCTGATCAAGAACGCTTTTCCTCACATCCCCCTGGTGCAGCGAGATTGCTTTCAATGTGTCCGGCTTGGCCTTTTTATCCATGGCTCGATCATCATTGTCGTGTACGAGAGGAACGTAGTAGTATGCGAATCCACCAATTGCGAGCGCGGCGATACCAACGGGTACGATGAGGGGGTTGGAGGATTGTTTTGGAGAAGATGACGAAGCGAATCGGTTCGAGGTGGTTTGGCGCAGCGACGACCTGGGGACGGAACGAGCGAGAGGTCGGAGTGACTGCTTGAACATAGTGCGAGAGTTAGGTAAGTGGTAGTGGTGATGTCGTATGGGGTGGATAGGGTAGCTTTGTCAAAAGTCGAAAGGATCAAGGTGGTCGAAATTACGATCTGGAAGCTTCTGACATCACCTCGGCGGCGATCCAGGCAGCTTTCAACGTCATCACCCAAAACCAACATACACCTCCGTCCGACATTCGACCCACCCCGAAGCGACGACCCAGTCTCGCGGCTACTCTCATGGCGGAGAACATTGCCGACCTCACGGCGAAAGCATACGAGATAACGAGGAAGATACCGTATGGTCATGTCACGACCTATGGCCATATAGCCAGGCTAGCTGGATATCCCACTTACTCTAGGTGCGGCGAGACTCTCTACTCGTACCATTCCCTTTGACCTTGTCGCTCTCTACTTCTCTGCAGAGCTCTGAGATGTGGGTGGGTCGCTGATGGTAGACATGTAGGAAACGCGATGAAGATGCTTCCACCCAACACCGACATCCCTTGGCAGGTGGTTTGCATCCACCGCAGCGTAGAGAAAAGAGGTTGACTTCTAGCGAGTCATCTCGTCCAAGGGTATCATCTCGCCCAGGGGCGACGACGGACTAAGTGTGGCTCGACAGCGTACAAGACTGGAACAAGAAGGCGTTGAAGTGGTCACGCTGGCAGGAGCAGGCGGAGAGAAAATCGATATAAGGGTGTATGGCTGGTTCCCCGAATCTGTCGAGCTGTGACGAGGAGATGGGCAGAAAGAAAGCATACATAACGATACATGGCACGACAACCTAGATGACAAGTTGAATGAATATGATAATAAAACCCTCTCTACCTATCCTCCGTCCTCATCCAGCTCGTCGCTCACCACCCGAAATATTTCCACTCTGTACGCACTCGATCTCCTCCTCCCCTTGATGCCGTGGCCCGTTGCTGCCGTGGTTCCGCCCATGACAGAGGATACGGTCAGAGGAGAAGACTTCCCATCCATATCCACCAAGTCCACCCCCACCGCCTTGAGCCGGTCTGCCCAACCCCTCATCTCGCCGGAATCACCCGTTTGCAAAGCCCTCATCCCCAGATCCGCTCGGACCCAGCGAAACCCATCGATCATGATCATCCTCAAGCGGTTCGGCGCGTTGTCGACTAGAGACCGCATGAGTCGAGTGGCACCTGTCCCTCCTACGCCTGCGGTTGGATCGTGCTGGATCGGGTCGAAGCGCTCGGATGGGTTGCTCGTCCATTTGGGCAAGATCAGCGTGGACAAAGGGTGACCTCGAGGTGTTTCGACGAGTATCTCTTGTAGGTGGACTAGATCCTTCGGTAGGTGGTATGATAACGATGAGAGGGACGGGTGTAGCTCCATGGTCTCGACAGGCGGGAGAGATCGAAAGCCAGGCCATTCTCGAGGTTGCAAATAGGTAAGAGAGGTGATCTTGTCGCCGTGGACAGCCTGAAAGCTATGGGTGAGGTCGCCGGCGCAACTGGCGTAAGACGTAAGAGCGAGCTGTCGCAGTGCTGGTAGGTCCGATTGCAAGAGGGTACGTAGCGCTAGACCCGATTTAACGCTGGTGAGAACGATCGTATGTAGCTTGTCGAGCTGCAGGGGAATTTGCTCCGCTTCGTCGAGTTCGAATGTCGATGCTGCTTCGATGTCTCCCGGACCGATCATCGACAGCAGCTCCAGATTAGGCAAAGATCGCAAGAGCCTCGCGACCGGATCCACTCTATCCCGCAGATGTATCTCGTATCCAACTTGGACCCCTTCTAGCACTCTAAGCCGTCGAGCGAAAGGCGAACGGCGAATTTCGTCAAAGGGAATGAGCGATCCAGTCGGTAGGCGAAGATGCGTCAGGTTGGGTAAAAGGGGAAAGATTTCCCTTAAAACTCGCAAGAGGGCCGTAGGGTGAGGTGTCTCGTAGCCGTCTCGGAGATGGGTGAGATCGAGGGTGGTGACATATCGACCAGGTGTCGAGTGAGGGTGAAGGTTGATATCGGACCACTTCTTGTCGCCCTGAGCGAGAACGTGGGCGAAGAGGAACAGGTTAGAAGGGGTCAGATGCGGTTCACAGTATAGATATTCCGCCGCTTCTCTCTACAGGCATCAGCGCAACAACGATGACAGATGGGTTGACTCGCCTTCCAAGCTCTACACACCCGCATGAGCGTCAAGGCGGCTCGATGTGTTCCCAATCTCTCAACCACTCTCCTTACCTCCCTCTGTCTGGCGATTTGTCCTCCGTATGTGCATGTCGAGTCACCATTAGCTGTCGAGAAGAATGGCGGGAGTGCAAGAGCGTGGTAGAGAATGCGTTTCTGTACTTCGATGGGAAAGGTCGGGAGGGAAGATGAGCAAAGCGGTGGGGAAGGTGTATGTTTTGGCGAAGTCGAGAATAGCGCATTCGGCGACACAGGCGAGCTCATGTCGGACAGTCTGCCGCTGCCAGATCCCTTGCCTATGCGCGTGTCGACGAGATCGAGATGTTAACGGTGTGTAGCAGAGTATGAGAAAGTCTAGGTCGACATGAGGGAAAGCAACGTTGAAAGCAAGCGGCCGCCATGTCCGAGGTAAACACCGGTGCCCCATTTTGAGTTTACTTGCCCATCCGCTCTCCCGCTTTATCTCGACCATCCTCCCCTTTGCCTCTCCACTTCGCGCAATCTACTATAACAACATTGACATTCCACACTCGAGCACGGAAAGTCGACAAAGCACATCCCGCTCAGACGAACACCTCACAATGGCTCGAGTCGGCCTACCCATCTCCGAGGAGACGCTTCAGACGCTGTCTCTCGTCATCTTCCTATCGCTCTTCCCAGTCACGTATTACATGTACAGGCACTTCATCTCGATGAGGAGTAGATATCCGGGGGACAGCCGACCAGTGGGAATCGGGGGAGTGAAAAGCAAGGCATCGTGAGGAGAAGAGCATGGGAAGCAAGGGGAACCGGCGGCAGACTTTTATGTTGACACAACATGGCGCGGAATATGGAGGCAAGAAGGGGGTAAATCGGACACGACATAACGACTTTGACTACACGAGTAATATCAGGGAAACTTTTCACCCCGTTAGGATGGTCATCAGTATCGGCGGGATGTAGGGGGACTAGCAAGGAAGGGAAGACTATTCTAAAAGAAAGCAAGGCGAAGGGATTCCGGACGGATCTCGACTGCTCCATTCTCGTAGTCATCAGGATCATGCATCCCCGTCTCCCTGTACAGCTCGCAGCTTGGTACGAGCGCCACTTATCTGTAGAATGTGCAGCATCGAGAATACGCTCGCTCTGCATCGTAAAGTGGGCGAAGTGCGCGCTGGGGTGGAACGAGATTGTTGAAACGTCATCGATCGGTTTCAATCTCGTCGCGTGCAGCGTGAAGTGTGTTGTCGAGAGCTATACTAGGTTCAATCACATCCTCACGACTACTCGAGTGCCAACAGCCCATAACGACCTTGCACGTAAACATTTCCCGACCTCCGACCTTTGACGACAATCAACGTAGCTCCCTTGTTGTAATTTTTTGCGACCAGAAAATCTAAGTAAAAGAGATGGAACAAAGGACCCGAGCGCCATCAACACCCAACAGCCCTCTCTCGCCATACCACCATGCTGCCGCCGCCGCCTCCGCCGGTGGCTCGTCTTCCCGCCCACCTAGAGCTCCTTCCGTCTCTTCCCTTCGTCACTATACATCGACGAACGCTGCTCGACGGTCAGGAGGTGTACATTCTAGGCGGACGAGCGTGGATATGGACAGTCTAGCAAGGTTAGTCACTTTACCTCTCCATTCCAGCAAAGGTTGCGCGGGTCCAAAAGCGAGGAGATGAAACGAGGTCAAAGCCAATTGGCCAGGACGGGACAAGGTGACAATATGTACTCGAGTAGGAGCAATGCTGACGGATCAGTAGTAGTAGTACCCCTTCATCCCCCATCACCTATTTCCCAAATCCATCTTCATTCACTCATCCGACTTCGAACGCGCATACCACTCGTTCGTCCATAAATATGCCTCTCGGAACGCTCGCCTCTTCTGACTCGGACGACGAAGGGGAACCATCAGGCGGAGGGATCCGGACACCGAAACACCCTACCGACTCTGGTCAATCCAGTCCTCGCGCTCGACGCACCAGCACCATCGGAGGCGAAGGCAGACGCTTGTCCAACGCAACCATTACTCAGTCTTCCCAAGGCGCATCCATCAGTCGACCCCCTTCTGTCAATCCCTCTCGGACCCTGTCCACGCCCATACACGGTTATGGCTCGACTCATCATACGACGCCTAACACTCTCGCTGGACTAGGTCTTGGCAATCCGGAACATCCAACGAAAGGCCGTTCAGCACACGATAGCACTCTCTCCTCTCCTCGTCGCATCTCGACTTCCCAACCTCCTGATTCCTTCCCTCGTCGCTCACCCGCTAGTATGCTTCACCTACCAACGGCGTCGCACACCCACGGCAACTATTATACCGCTTCTCAACCTGGATCCACCGTCACGCCCACCTTTCGCGACCGAGCTCACCTACCCGAAGCCGAGCAGATGCGCTACGACCAATCTCTCCCGACGGGATTTATGCATCCTTCGTTATCCATACCTTCTCCAATACGGCATAGACGAACAATGTCTTCGAGCAGCGGAATGTTTTCGCCAGTGACCGCACCGGATAGTCCTGCCAAGTCGATCGTGAGAACATTGAGGAAGACGGCGAGTACGGTGGGCCTGGCAGTGGGTAGGCCACAGGCGTATGATACGCAAGTGAGGAGGTCGGTCGAGGATGAAGAGGCGAACGAGGACGAAGCGGTGGACGAGGGGATGAAAGCGAACGGGACGAGAGTGTGGTATAGGTGAGTCGAGTCTCTGCGCAAGGACAACCGAAGCTGACTGGGTAGCTCGTTTGTGACCATCGATTGGATGCATGATGCGGTGCGTTGAATCGACGTCGAGCTGTGTTGAAATGAAGCTGATGGTGCAGATCAAGGAGTCTTCTCGTGTCAGGAGGCTTAGAGGCAACGCTCGTCGTACATTCCGAGGTTCTATCGCCAACTCGTGGGATCGCTTTCAAGGCTGGCTCGTCGTCACCATCGTTGGTGAGTCAGATTCAGCTTTCTTCTTGTGTACCGAAACTGACATGTAGGTATATTGGCAGCCATCGCAGCCTTCCTCATCGTTCGCGCAGAAATGGCCCTCTTTGACTTGAAAGAAGGGTTCTGTGCTAGCTCCTGGGGCACACCGAAACGATTCTGCTGTACACCGCATCATCAACTTGTGCCCGGAACAGAGGAGGAAGCGTGTGGGGACTGGGTGCAATGGGGACAGTTTTTCAATCCAGAACAACAAGGCGGGAGGGAAGGAGCATGGATATGGGGAGGACCAGAGTTTTCGGCCTACCTCGTCATTGCGGTACGTTGCAAAACTCCTTACGTTTGATGGCTTGACTTATGGGAAGGTTTGTCTAGCCGTACTGGCTTCAGCAATGACGGTCTGCCTGTCCTCATCCGCCCACCATACCACCTCGAAGGATTCAACCTTTCTTTCTCCTCCACCACCCGACCCGGTCATCGTTAGAGCTAGCAAGACGAAGTCTTCGTCGCCCGATAGTGGAGAGAGACGACCCTTGTTGAACGGCTCGACATCGAGTATAGGGGAGGAGGTCAAGGTAGTGCCGGATGCACCGAGAAAGATCATGTATTACGCAGCAGGCAGCGGTATACCGGAGATCAAAACTATCCTTTCTGGTAAGGGAGATTGTTCACTCATGCTGTTCAGGCTAACGGCCAGGTTTCGTGATACATGGGTATCTGGGTGGATGGACATTGATCACCAAGAGCGTCGGTCTGGCTCTCTCTGTAGGGTCTGGTCTCTCTTTGGGTACATCTAGTCTTCTACATGGCATATGTCGAGCTGACCATCAGGCAAGGAAGGGCCACTGGTACATATCAGCTGCTGTATTGGCAACATTGTCTCTCGACTCTTTCTCAAGTACGAGTGTAATGAAGGCAAGCTGCAGGGTGTTAAATCTGGAAGCTCAACCTGACATGCAGCCAAACGACGAGAAGTCTTGTCCGCCGCCTGTGCAGCTGGAGTCTCCGTGAGTCGACTGCAGTCCCACGTCGTTCGAGCTGACAAACCAGGTCGCATTTGGAGCACCTATCGGAGGGGTCTTGTTCTCGCTCGAGGAGGTCTCATACTACTTCCCGCCAAAGGTTATGTGGAGGAGCTTCTGGTGTGCTGCTGTCGCTGCTATCACCCTCAAGGGTCTCAATCCATTCGGGAACCATTCTCTCGTCTTGGTGAGTCACCTTGATGTGGAATTCGCGGCTGACAAGCAGTTTGAAGTGACGTATACGAAGAACTATCACTACTGGGAGTTTGCCATTTTCATCTTGCTTGGCGTCTTCGGAGTATGCCAGTTTCTTATCGATGGCTGCTGTAGCTGACCTACAGGGCATATACGGAGCGGTTTTCTCTCGGCTCAACATCATGTGGGCAAAGAACATCAGACAGGGCACATGGGTCAAGCGACATCCCATCGTCGAGGTGGTTCTGGTCAGTCGAACCTTGGCGTCCGAGAAGAGGGGTAGCTGATGCTCAGGTCACACTTCTGACTAGCATCGTCTCCTTCATGAACCCTTACACTCGAATGGGAGGAACTGAGTTTGTGGCTAGTGCAAGTCAAGTCTGTACCATGGGGAAGATATGCTGAATTTTAGCTATTTGCCGAGTGTCAACCGGGAAGCAATAGCAGTCTCTGTGTCGACAACCCAAGGGATATAGCCAAGGCTGTTTGGCCTATCGCCATGGCTCTCCTGATCAAAGGGGCTTTGACGATTGTAACATTTGGTATCAAGCTTCCAGGTGAGCTTGCCCGTTCCTCGGATTGCTCTGTTGAGGAGCTGACGATGCAGCTGGTATCTTCATCCCTTCCTTGGTGGTCGGTGCTTGCGCTGGACGGATTGCTGGGCTGGGTATGGAATGGCTTGAATTCACTCGACCACATTGGCCGATCTTTGGCGTATGCAGGGATACCCAATGCGTCGTACCAGGCATGTACGCCATGGTAAGTTGATTCGCCTTGCCCTCTCCCGAACCACACAGCATGCTGATGTTTCATAGATTGGCGCAGCTGCGACTTTGGCCGGGTTCACCCGAACGACGGTGTCCCTTGCCGTCATCGTCATCGAGCTGACGGGCACTCTTAACTACGTCGTTCCCGTCATGCTTTCGGTCTTGGTCGCCAAGACGGTCGCAGATGGATTGGAGAAGCGAGGGATTTACGATCTGGTCATCGAGTCAGTTGGCTTCCCGCAGTGCGCGGAGAGAAGCTGACCTGTAGGCTGAATCAGCTCCCTTACCTCGACAGCAAGCATGAGTATCTATGGGGTGGGAAACGTGCCGCCGAGGTGTCTGAGCGAGACGTACCGATCCTCCGAGCCGACAAGTCGCATACCGTCCGAACTCTCACAGGGAAGCTGCTCGAGCTGGTACGAGTCGGTATGGCGGATAGCGGCTTTCCGATCTTGGTCAAAGAGACTGTCGAGGCGGACGGGAGGTCGTACTCTGGCATGAGGGTGGTCGGATTCTTGGGGATGAACGAGCTGGAACACGCCTTGTGTGAGGGTTGTCACCTGCCCGTCGTTGAGAGTGAGCTGACGAGTAGCTGTACTCAGCGACGAGCCGGATGCTCAGCTCAACCTCATGCCGGATGATGCGGCACCAAGACAGCCGAGGAGCAGCGTCATGTCCATTTTCAGCTTTGCAGAGTCATACTCGGACAACCGACAAAACCCATACGACATTGCTCGGTATATCGACCGAGTGAGTCTGCCCCCGCTCCCTCCAGATGGGCACATAAGCTGATGGGAAGGCACCTATCACGGTACAGATGCATTCGCCATTGGAACTGGTGCAGCAGCTATTTGTGAAGCTTGGGGCTAGGCAGATCTTGGTGACGGATGCGAGAGGGGTGTTTAGAGGGTTGATCACGAAGAAGGGGTGGTTGGGGTTTTTGGAAGAGCTCGAGGCGGAGGCTCACTAGCCGAACGTTTAGACGAAACGTGCGGAGTTGTATGGCGAGATAGTGCCCAGAAGTCGGAATACAGCGAGATGGGTTTTCGGGAAAGCCAGTCGGAGATACACGAGACGAGACGAGATGGACGATCTTTGACGATTTTGTAATGCGCGGCCCTGTATAGTCCAGCCATAATGCATGACTTGCCTAACCCACGACGCATCCGTATACTCAACCCTTCGAGCCTCAGATATCGCTTGTCCACAAAAAGCCACTGCACCACAACAGCTCAATTCATCTCCGTTCAGCTACTACAGCAGGATCATCATCGCTTAAATTCGCGTAGAACACCATATGCTCCAGGATCATCTTTGCCTCGGCAGTATCGGCGTCGTCCCATGGCTTGAGTCTGAAGCAATGCATAAAGTTGACCCAGCCGCCGTACCCCTCGAGGTGTTCTTGCTCGGCCTGCGAAAGGGGAGGAGCTGGATATCAGAGCGAACAGCTAGTAAAGCAATGTTTGCGCACCTAGACCGTCGAGAGCACTGGTCTCGGGCATCTTCCTCGCAGTACTTGCCGGCTGGAGAGCGAAAATCGGACGCTTGGAGGGATTCCGGGCCTGCTCGTGGTGTTACTTGGTCGGGGGAGCAACGACAAGGGTACGTTGTGAAGATTAACAGGAAGGAGGCTGAATCGGTGAGGTCGGCCAACTAATAAAGTGATGACGCCACTGGTTTATCTCTTCGACTGGCCTGTTCTCCTCGCTTCGTTCTGCTCTTGCATGCATGTCTGTCTGACCTTGGGCTGTAGTCCCGGACGGCAGGCAGATCACATCGTAACAGAATAACAGACGAGGTGAACCCCAGGTCAATGCTCCTTTCATCCCGTGTTCGAAACATCGTACCCCAACATCCTTTGTACAAGGTACCCTTTGCTGCTCTTGGCAATCCATGTTGACGACCAGCACCAGCATCATATCCATTATTATCCTAGCTTGCCAATGGTCCTTTGGTATTTGGAATTGTTTCTCCTCTCTTCGTTGCTTTGTTGTGCACGTCCCCGCTATCGCTTCGTCTCTCGTACTCTTTGCGCCTGGTTATCAGCTTCCTGGTTATCAGCTTCCTTCGCCCTTCCATCTCCCAACTACCAACATACAATGTTCCCCACCCGATTATGCCTCCTCTGCCTGCTCGGCCTCGCCCCTCTCCTCCCTACCTCATACGCTCAAGCTGCTCAGATCGAATGCCCAAATTCCACTCTCACCTCGTACCTCCTCGCCCTGGTCGATACGCTGTATGCCAACGGCTTGACCCACTACGAGTCCCTCCTAGCCACCCTATCCGAGTCTGACGAGGGATACGACCTCCTCTCCTCTTGGTACACCGACAACTCGCTCACACTCTTCGTCCCCACCGACGCAGCCATGCAAGCCGCCAACCTCGTCCCTCCCTTCAACACCCTCTCCGATCAAGGCATAGCCGACCTCGTAGCGCTCCATACGGTCACTGGGAAATGGGACTATGCCGCATTGCCGGATGCGCCAAAGAAGGGTTTTGCGGATAGCTTGTTGATGAGCAAAGAGTGGTTGAACAAGACGGAAATCAAGAGTGAGGCGCATGTGCCATTGATCTTGCAACAAGGGGACAAGGGGGCGATAAGTGTCCGATTGCCGAACGGGAATGCGACGACATGGGGCTGGGTCATCAATGGCGAGAATGAGATTTGGAACATTATGATTATCCCAGTCGACACTGTACGTCAGCGGAAATCCAGTTTGCAGAAGCTGATATGATAGGTGATACCTTTTCCACCCAAGTTGTCGGAGGCATTGATAATGGCCACTACGTCTCGCTCGACGAAAGGTCTGCCGGATTTCACCAGAGCGCTCGACATGGCCGGAGGAGCCCAACAACTCGAACCGTTGACAGAAGGTGGATTTACGATCTTTGCTCCGATTGATGATGCATTCACCGAGAGTGTTGCGCGAGCGTTGACAAACGGGACCGAGGCGATCAAGATACTAGGCAATCATGTGAGTTTAAGTTGGAGGGGCGCAAGTCGACATAGGCTGACGGAGGAATAGTATGCGACCAACTACTCGCTCTTCTCAAGGATCTGGGTTGACAATGGGCCTTTCGACATGCCAGTAATCTCGGGCCACACGGTCCGAGTCGAGCAGACGTATTTGGGACCTACAGTGACATTGGGCGAGCAGACGGTACGAATATTGAGGTCGGACATCGTTCTCGAGAACGGGGTGATGCACGTAAGTCGAGAGGCAGAAACCGCTTGGGCGCGAGATATCGATAGCTGATGGTAGATTATCGAAGACGTGTTGGCGGACGCGACTGTTGACCTCACAGGTTCTGGTACTCCGACATCAAGCAAGCACCCTGCGGCATCAGCGAGCAAGTCTGCGACTGGATCGGGAGAAGACGTACAGCAAGGGACAGGAGCAGGATCTCGCCGAGCTGGTCTCGGCCCTGGGTTCGCCTTGGTCGTTGCAGCCATGCCGCTGTTCGCAATTTTGTTGTAGAGCGGGGCGGAAATCGGTAGGCTACCGATTCGGGCAATCGGTCTGTCTGCTAGATCTCCATCTTTAGCGATGTCCTCAGAGCCGGTATGATATGCAGGTTTATACATCTTGGTGTCATGAGAGGTCGTAATGGTATGCCTTGATCTTCTTCCGTCTTCCCCCTCGCATCGTCTCCACTGTCCCCTATCCCTCCACTCAGCCTCATTGCGCCGGTCCCTCTATGCTCAACAACTTCTTCGACGACATCGCCTCGATCTGCTTCTTCAATCCCTCGGCATGGCTCGTTCCGTCTGCCGACCCGCTCGCTATCCTCGGGTGGTGGAACTCTGGTAGCCTAGGATCCTCTTCTGGCGCATCGGCACGTTTCAGTCGGTAGAGCTGGTTGAACAAGGCGTTGCGCAGTATCTTGCCGTCTTTACTAAGATTCTTCGAAGCTGTCGATATCTGCACTGTCAGTCTCTACCCCTACAAGCAAGAGTAGTTCGATCAACTTACAAGTTTGGCCTCGAAACCTCCTGCCCTCTCAGTCACCTTGACGTCCTTGATCCTCATATGTTGCGTCACAAACGGCATCGTCTTGGCCTCCAGTCCTTGATCCCCTCCCAAAATGGTCACCGGCATCCTGACATTCTTCATCGACGGCCACAGCTTCTTCCGCCTCAAATGCCCTTGCGTCTCGGTTCGAAAGTGAACCACCTTGGGTGCGTAGTAAGGGTAGATGGAAGGTGCTTGAGCTCGTTCGC
>JALPCD010000428.1:0-12791 GCA_026538415.1 Cryptococcus sp. GC_Crypt_1
TAATGAGCCCTCTTCTCCTCTTATCCCGTAAGTCCTAGACTCCTCCACTACACCTTCTAGCTATATCATCAACCTTGTCCTCGTTATTCGGGATCCTCACGCACCAAGTCATCTGTCAAGAGACCGGGCACGACGATATGCTTATACGGCTTCGACTCGACATATTTCGCCTGCCAATCCTCCACCGTCGGTCCAGTTGGCAAGACGATATCGCTCCTGACAGCGTCGATCTTTTGTCGTTTCGAAGGGTTTGACGGGCTCGCAGATCTATCTCTCGCTTGTACTGGCATGATGTGTATGTAAGACAGGTTATAGATTGGTTGAACAGATGGACCAGCTTGACATTCAACTTTTCTGAGGAATAATGGTTTTCACGTGATTTCCACGCTACACCAACATGGCGACGCTGGCTCTGCTTGTACCTGGTAATACGTAGCTCTTGCATGCACACGACACTCCGAGGACTGGGGGACTCGTGCATAAGTTAAGTTAGCTGCATGGGCGCGGGAGACTGCGGCAGGCACCTCGCTTTTGCGGACAGCACCCATGCATGCGAGAGCAGTCGCTTGGCAAAAAGCAGGATAGTCTCGACTTTTTGATAATCGACGTCATCGATGACACTTTGCAAATCTCGAAACATCCTATACCTCGACACCCTTGCTCATCCGTCTCTTTCTACTTCACTACCGTATTCCACCTTCGACGTCGACCACACTTAGCTCGCAATGTCGAACCCCAACGGTACATCCGGAGGGACCGAATTTCCCGACCTTCCTCCTGCGCCCCCATCCAAAGTCTTCGGTCAAGGATATTCTTCCAACCATCCCGTCCCGACTGTGCAATCTTACAAAGACACCAAGGCGAATAACGAAGAGCAGGCCAAGCAGTATGCGGACATTGTAGCTGCTCGACAGGCGGAAGACGAGGAACGAGTTCGAAAAGCCGAGGAAGCTCGACAAGCGGAGACGGAGCGGACTGCGAATGCGAGTCATCCGGATGTAGAGGAGAAGAGGGGGGATGGCAATGCGATCAAGTCGGGCAAGGAGACCAAGAACAAGACGGATGCTAGCGGACCTGCGAATGAAAAGTCGAGAATGATGGAGCAGATGAACATGAACAAGGGTGAGCTATATAGCTCGTGAAGCTGGATTTCGAGCTGACGTGGTAGTGAAACCGACGGACCGGGTGTCCAAGGCGCAAAAGGGGGAACGACGTGTGCGAGATCCAGTCACGGGTGGAGAGATCATTGTCAAAGATGCCGACCCCAAGGGTGAGTGGTTCTTTACTGTCTTGTCTGAGAGGGCATAGGCTCATGGCAGATTTCGACTCCACCCACCCTAAAGCTCTCGGCTCGAATGTCCTCTTCCACGCATTCCCTCCTCCCGCTCCTGCCTCCCTCGGTGGCCTCCTCGGCAAGCTCAAGATGCTCCAGCTCGGCTCTGCAGGTGGTCTGTTCATCGTCTGGCTCTCTGTCGCTTTTGGCTCTGGAATCGTCAAGTTTGTCTGGCGAAGTATCCTGTGCACCACTATCGGTTTCGCCTTGATGACGGGTATCTCGCTTGTCGAGCGAGGGATCGAAAAGGAGGTGGAAAGGGTTCGACAGGACATGGGCCGACAGCGAGGTCAGGCGTACTCTCCGCCTCTGCCCGAGAGTGTGGAATGGCTCAATGGTCTCATCAAGCTCATTTGGGGTCTCGTTGATCCGCAAGTCCCATCTCTTTCTGGTGCAGAACCGGGCTGACGTACAGTGCGCTGTTCATCTCCGTTACCGACATGGTCGAGGATATTTTGCAACAATCTCTGCCTGGATTTGTCGACGCTGTGCGGATCACCGACCTTGGTCAAGGTACCAACCCGCTCCGAATCACCTCTATCCGAGCGCTGCCCGATCAACCTGGAGACGATGGATACCCTAAGACCGGGTGGATCGACCAAGGCAATTCGGATATCAAATCAAAAGATACTGCTGGTAAAGATATTGCCGAGGACCAAGCAGGCGATTACTACAACTTCGAGGTCGGTTTCTCGTACGCCGCCCTACCGGGTCAAGGTCAATCGCTCCGTGCCAAAAACATTCATCTCTTGATCGAATTCTTCATCGGCATGTACGACTGGCTGCATATCCCCATCCCCATCTGGATCCAGGTCGAGCAGATCTACGGTGTCGTCCGACTTCGAGTTCAGTTTATCCCCGAACCGCCCTTTGTTCGAAACCTCACCTTTGCGCTATGTGGTGTACCATCCGTCGAAGTATCGGCCATCCCCATGTCGACCAAACTACCCAACGTTCTCGACCTGCCGTTCATCTCGAACTTTGTCAAGATGGGTATCGCGGCTGGAACGGCGGAATTGGCGGTACCCAAATCGATGACGATCAACCTGCAAGAGATGCTCTCGGGTGCGGCTGTAGGCGACACTCGAGCGATTGGAGTCTTCATCATCACCATTCATCACTGTGAAGACTTGTCGGCGCAAGACGGCAATGGCAAGTCTGACCCATACGTCGTGCTCGCCTATGCCAAGTTTGGGAAACCGCTCTACTCGACGAGAATCATTTTGGGCGACTTGAACCCTGTTTACGAGGAGACGACGGCGTTGATGGTGACCATGGACGAGGTCAAGGCAAAGGAGGATCTGGCTGCTATGCTCTGGGACAGTGACAAGATGAGCGCCGAGTGAGTTGTTTCTCTGTATCGGTGGGGATGGTAGTAGCTGATCTGTAGTGACCTTGTCGGACGAGTGCAGATCCCGGTCGAGGAGCTCATGCAAAGTCCCAACCAGATGCACCGACGAGAGGACAGCTTGATGGGTTTCGAGGATGCCAACGATATGCCAGGTGAGTCTATCTCCTCGACTCGCATGTGACATCTGGCTAACAATTTCTAGGCAAGCTCGTCTGGTCTATCGGTTACTTTGAGAAAGCACCGCTCAAGAAGGAGCTCGAGCGAGCGGCTACTACGGAAGAGGCGAAAACGGCACCGGAACCAAGCAAAACCGCACCCGAGATGGAGATGCTTCCCCGAGACGCTGCGCCTCACCCTGCCAAGAAAGACCTCCCTCCTCCTCCTCCCGACGTGCAAAAGACCAAGCCGGATCCCGACTGGCCAAGTGGTGTGCTTTCGATCATCCTTCACCAGATCAACAACCTCGAGCGACAGAATCTCAAGGGGAAATCAGGAGATCGAGAAGGAGAAGCGGGACAGGATACCGACGAACCTTCCGAGCAGTCAGAGAACCTGCCCAGTGGTTATGGAGAGTTCCTCGTCAACGATGATCTGGTCTACCGAACTCGGGTCAAGCAGTATACGACTAACCCGTATTTCGAGGCGGGTACCGAGATTTTCGTTCGAGACTTTGAAAACACGGTGGTGAGGGTAGTTATCCGAGATTCGAGGCTGCGAGAGGCGGATCCGATTCTGGGTATTGTCAGTGTTCGATTGAGCGAGGTGTTTGCGCAGGCGAGCAGTGTCACCCAGATGTACGCCATCACCGAGGGTGTTGGGTTTGGAAAGTGAGTCCTTTTTTGGTGAGACAGGTGGCTAGGGCTGACGGTGCAGGGCCAACATCTCTTTTGCCTTCCGAGGTGTCCAGACGACGCTTCCGCCCAACCTACGAGGATGGGATACCGGAACGCTGGAAGTCGACGATGTCAGCTTTGCCGTCGACTCGCAGTACAAGGGTGACTTTGAAGCCCAGGCTCAACGATTGCGAGTCGTCACGACCGACAAGGTGGAAGTGTTGCCCAAGAAGGAAGCGCACGTCGAGAACGGTATCGTCCGTTGGGATATGGATCGACTCCGACTCCCCGTCTACTCTCGATACCAGTCATCCGTCGTGTTCGAGATTGGCAAAGCGAGCGGTCTCCTCTCCACGCTAGGAGTCAAGGCTCAACCGGATGCGATTGCCATCCTGTGGATGCAAGATCTCACCGATGATATCGAGCAAGATATCAGGATCCCAGTGCTCACTTCGGGTGACCTGGTCAACCTTCGACAGAACGCTATCAACGATCAAACGATGAAGCATCACGATTTCAAGGTGGTCGGTACCTTGACGGCGAGGATCAAGCTCGACTCGGGCCTGGATGAGGATCACGAAGTGGGTTTAAGAGCTAATTTGGGTTCTATAAGCTTGTGCTGATTGGGTAGAAACTTCGACTGAGCCAGTCCAGGCGACACGCATTGGAGGCATAGTAAGCTTGCTCTGATGCTCGCATTGGAAAGCCAAGCTGATCATGTAGCGATCACGTCGAGGGAGAGGCCGAGATTGCTCGAAAGCAAGACTCGTTTGACGACGACGGAGTCATCGACAAGCGAGAACAAAAGGAGATTGACAAGGCGCACAAGCGACAGCTGGAATCTCGAGGTCGGGGCATGGCTCAACTCAAGCCGTACAGGTCGGCTCAATGGATGCTCCGGGTGAGCCATTCTTCAAGCTTGTCAGGGAATCCAACTGACTGATCAGGGTGTCAAGGACCGAATGCCAGGAGGAAAGAACAAGACGCGAGAACGTGAGTTGGCTGTCTATCCCTTCGAATCTCGGGCTACAGAGCCCGAGTTCCCCCTTCAGACTGACGCTGACAGATGCTCCAGCTACTGTACAGACCGAGGCTTAGTCGCGTGAGAGCTAGAACGCTTGGCAAGTGGACGACCCAGTCAGGAAACGAGTGGAACTCTCGAGTGGAATTGGGAGCGAGGCGTGTATACGAAATCTGTAGCGCATGCAACGAATGGACGACGAGACGATACAGTCACATGAGATGGTGCCATAGTATATGCTGGATACCAGATGCTGGATACTGACGACTCGACACGGGACCATCTGCCCAAATGCTTCACTCTACACCTTCCACCTCCGAGCGATAAAGACAAAGCCTCCACCCGCCAATGCCGCGCAAGCCGTAGCGACCCACAAAGACGGTCTGAAGCATCTAGGTCCGTAGCACACTACCGGCGCTTCCGTCGTCAAAGTCTTGAGCAAATCCATAGGACGACCTGTCGATTGCTCGGCTACAGATACAGAGATCAGAGCGTACAGATACTGCCTTTCAGCGCACATTTTTTTGGGAATGGTGGAGACAGCTGACAGAGAAGAGGACTGAGCCCAACGCGGCAAAGTAGGAGACCATTCCCCATGCCAGTCCGAAATTGGTCGGTCCAAAGTGAGCAGAGACAATCGCAGGCTAACACTCAGTAGTCTCTCCTCAACCTTTCAAACGGGGACAGCACTCACAGTCAAGGTAAACAGCGCTCCGTAGAACAACCCCACCCCTCCACTCAACACCCACAGTCCCTGTTCCGTCTCCAGCCATCCCGCGCCCCAAGCGTACACTCCGGCGAGTATCACACTACACATAGCAGCCGTAGTCGATCTATACAGTCGGATAGGTCGTTTCTGCACATAAACATGCGTGGGGGCATTTGGATCCGTCGTGTTGGTCGTTGAAGAAGGCACGGTAATGGGAGGAGGACAGAGGTAGTCAGCCAAGACGCCGGTGACGAGTCGAGAAAAGGTCGAGGTGAGGGAGAGGATCATGACGTGCTTGTTCCGCAAACCGAGAGGGTTTGGCGCAGAGGTCGTCGACGTGAATGCAAGTGACGGTCCAACCGGTAGAAGTGAGGTGAGGATCGAGCCAATAGAAGCGATAATGGTTTCCGACTGGATAATCAGCTCGTCCAGCCAAGCATCGACTCACCGGACCGATACACAACGCTAGAATCACCCCGAACACCCAGAATCCTTCCCAATCCCTCAACATCCTCCCGACCGACCAACTGACATCCTTGCCCCTCTCCATCTCTTCCACCTCGTTCCACGCAGCTTCGATCCCACCAATGAGCAATGGAGTCCGCTCGGTCAAGTTGAGCGACTGCGACATCGTCATATACCTCTCCGCATCGGCGTCTATACCGTCCTCTGAGTCTTCTACGTCCGATTCCCCAGCCTCTTCCGGGCCATGTGGGTGGATTCGCAGTTTCGGTTCGAGCAGACGAGGTGGGATGACGCGCATGAAGACCGCGCCGAAGAGGTTGGCGAGCGGGCAGAGGATACCGAGGAACGTGAGGAATTTGATGGGGTCCAAGTCGGAGGTAGGTGCGGGTGATTGGAATATCGATAGTGTCGAGAAAGATGAGAGGAACAGTGACGAGAGGCCGACAAGCGACAGCGGTAGTGATAGTGATAGTGTCGGATGCGAGGGGAAAGACAGAGAAGCTAGCGTAATCAGCCCAAGTCACACGACCATCAAGGTGACAGGAGCGCCAGGCAAACAAGGGAGTATACGTGCCCATCGAGGACTTGAGACCAGGAGGAAGGAGGTGGAAGAAAGGCAAACATACCACAAGTGAGACAAGCAAAGTATGCTCCGACCGTTGCCGCCCCGACGCAGAAGAAGGCGATAGTGAGCCATATATGTATGTATGGTGTATCCATCGTTGACTTTGATAGCAACAGCGAGAAGGAGAGGTATCCGACCAGCGACAAGAAGCCGGATATGAGCGAACCCCTTGCGAATCAGCTGACATGACAAGGAAGAGAAAGAAGAGGCGACATACGCTCGAGGTCCCCAGCGATCTGTCAGGGCTCCTAGAGGGGCTGCCATGAGATATACACCCAGAATACCACTTTACATCAGCTTGACACAAGGAAAGGAAAGACCCACTCACCCCACGACGATAGTCTGAGCTTGAGCGCCGTCTAATTCCAGCATCCTCGCAACGATCGGTCCACTACGGATGAGCTTTGCACGCGAGCAACCGAAATGTCTCAACCCACTATGTCGGCCAACAATATACTCCGTTGGCTTGCACGGCGCTGATACATATGCTCAAGCACGACAGGGGCAGCTGAACATTCCGAGGTAAAGTCCAATGAAAGAGGCGGTGATATATCGGCCGCCTGGCTTCGATCTCTTCCATATCGGGCGGGGGGATGGAATCGGCTGAGACGTGTGATGCGTGAGAATGAGAGGTGTCACGCCGCTTCGTCTGGGTCGACGAGCCGTATGTCGGTGGTCTCGACATGGTGGAGGAAGAGACGTATGGGTCGATGTACTCTAGAGCAGAGATGAGGGGTTTGATTATGACCCGACTGACGGTGTGGTGATACCCGAGGATTATGATAATGCATTACAAAAGGAATTCCTAATCCTAATGATTCATCAGAATGATTCTTTAGAAACCTCGCCTGAAACGTCAATGAATCGCAACTCCTGGATTGAACCTCTTCTCTCTATTGAACATCTCATCCATCTTGTCATCTCTGACAGTCGACCCTCCCCCAACGCCGAAAGATTGACCCGAGGTCCAACGCTTCTCGCCATGTCGCAATATCCTCCTCAGCCGACACATCACTTTCCCAATCACCCTCAAACAGCTTCTAGCTCCGCACCCATGCCTCATCAACCCGCAACAGCAACCAGCGCTCATCCCCTCCCCACACTCCCTCCGAAAATTATAGACTACACAGAAAACGACAACCAAGTCTACAAGAGTGAGCTACCTCGCTTGCTTTATATCCCATCGACCACCGCTGACGTAGACAAGCTCGATACCTTGCGATAAAACACTTGGTCTACGCTATAGAAGACGAGAACAACATGCTAGCGTACAAAAAGGCAGAGATGGAGGCGAAATGTCAACGAATGGAGTACGAGCGGATAATAAACGCCGGTGGGGAACAATCTCGACCTCGTCGCCATTCTCCTCCTCCTCCGCATGATCATCCTCCTGCGCACAGTGCATCTCAGATGGACGACCGGGATCCGCTTGATATTCTATCCGAGGCGGCTTCCGATACCTCCAGGATCCCAAGTGGGTCACACCGAAACGGGGAGTCTCGTGAGGGAACAAGGGCGGGACATGGTGCGCGTAGCGCTTCGAGGGAGATGGATCCGCCTCACAGACGGACAAAGAGTTCTGGACAAAATATAGCTGCTCCTGCTGCAACCGGCAGCAGCTCACAAAAGCCTTCCAAACGGTAAGCTCAATCACCTCCAATACCAAACCAAAGTGATTCGGCTGACTCTGTAGAACGCCCAAAAAGCCCGCCGAGGAGAAGAAGAAAAGGCGGACGACACCTCCTCAGATTGAAGAGCACGATATACCTCCCCCGACTTTCCCGTACTCTCAAGTAAAGACGACTGCGAAAATCGAGAAGAGGACTACTCCGGAGCCGTGGAACAGAGATCCGATCAAAGACAAAGAGAACAATACGCCTCCCCCGACCTTTCCTTACAACCGACTACCGACTCCAAGCGGTGCGCAGAGGGGGGCGGAACAGCCGAGGGAGTTTGCTAGCGATGAAGACGAGCTTGTAGACGATGACGATTATTAGTGTATGGTGGGTATGTGATGCTGCCATGGCAACTTGTGCATATGCAGTTGAGCTAATCTACGTCTACACATGCTCCAGCGCCATGTACTTCAAGACGCTACTCCTTGACAGAAGGTTTAGGCGAGGTGATCGCTGTGGGCGACTTGGCCGGTGCGCCTTTGCCCTTGGTAGCCAGCAACCCTTGAAACTGCGCCCATCAGCCAACTATTGACACCTCGACACGATGCAGTCGTCACTCACAAAGTTGTGCAGAGCCTCATTGGGCACCGTACCTGCCTTGGCTCCTCCCTCTGTGGGTGACAGTGGCCCAGGTTTCGTCGTATCCTGCATCGTCAGCTCTTTCCTCCATCAATGAACAATGGCTTTACTCACTCTCCTGCCCAGTCGGGCAAACTTCTCCTTCATATCCTCCACTGATCCACCCTCCATCTCCGCCATGGCCTTTTCCACACCTGGCAAGTTCAGTCCACCCGATCCCATAGGCCCGACCACCCCGCTCCTGGTCATTGCGCTGGCGTCTGCCCCCGTTGACCCAGCAGCGGCCGAAGCAGCAGACACCGCAGCTGCAGCCGTTCGGAACGACGCTCGAGGATCCCTATTCGGATCTTTCTGCAGCGTTTCCAGTTGGCGACTAAGAAACGATTGTTCAGGCTCCACCGTAGTTGCCACGTTTGTCGAGTTGGCAGGCTGCCATGTCAGCTTTTATATGAGATGATGGGGTGTCGCAAGCGGTACCTTTGGCTTCGAGGGATCAGGTATGACCTCGGTCCACATATCCTCCACTGTCTCTTCATCTGCTTCGTCTGGGTTATCGATGCTTGACAAGCTGTTCTCCCACGCCTTGAGCACTCGAGGAGGGTCGAAGCGATCTCGCAAGACGTTGATCTTTCCATGACTATCCCATCCGGCCGGCACCATGACCGCATCTCGGTCCAGCACATTTGCCCGGTGCGCAAAGGGAAAAGTTGTAGCTGGTAGTGCGGGAGCGTCGGGAGCGGCATTGAGAGGTGGTGGGACGGTATATAGTCGATGCAAGAGGTATTGGCGAAGTAGAGTGTAGGTTTGTGGCTGCGTAGGCGCTGTGAAGAACAGTGCAGCTCCATCTGAAAACCTATCAGCCCATTGCACACAGAGATGATCGGCTCCGACGCGACTCACATGCAAGACATATCGTACGCAAGACCTGCTGTACCCAGTCTGTCCTTTCTTCCCATTGGCCCTTCATCCCCATCTCCTCACCTGTCGTATCCATCAAATCCGCCCGTGTGCACACCACGACAATAGGAACTCCAGCGTGGTTCAAGGTCAGACTGCCCGGGCCGAGAGGTAAGAGCGGACCGCCAGAGTAGGTCGTCATCGATGCAGGGAGGGTAGAGCCGGGTGTGGAAGATGATGCTGGTTCGGTGTAGTGCTGTATATGGGATTGCACTTCAGCGTCAGCTCGGGCACGAGGAAAGTGGAAAAATCCGGTCGACTCGCATCTTTCTCGCATCTCGTCTGCTTGTCCTCGACCTGCTGTACTCCTGGCCCATTGCTCAACCCAGTGTAGCCACACTAGTAGTTCACGAATCTGGCCGGTCAGCTACTGCACCAGAGGAAGTCTCCAAGCTAGCTCACCATTGTTGAAGGTTTGCTCCAATCCAGCAGGATGACTATCGAGGTGTTCTATCTCATCAGTCCTATCGTTCCGCTTCAATCTGATAATAAGGATCAACGTACCGGCAACGGATCAGGCGGAAGACATCTCGGCACAAGATCCAAGAATGCAGGGTGTGAGCTAGGAGGGTAAAAGACCGACAAGGGCGGTACAGAGTCTACTCTCGTCAGCTATCTTTCGCTCGGCGTGAAGCTCAAAACCATCGACTCACCCTCGTCACCGTCTTCTCTGACCTCTATCACCTCGTATCCTAGCGCCAAACTATCCTGTACCATTGCTGCCTTCTTGGAACCCTTCTTGGATAGCTGATTGAGCAGATAGCTCCGACCGCGATGTCTTTCAGCTGAGAACGATATCAGCTCGAGGCCCCCTCTGTGGCGCCAGGAAACAACCCAGACTCACAGAGCAGAATGACATTCTTCCGGCCTTGACTGCCCCTCCCTCTAGACCTCCTATCCGCGCTCGAGAGAATCTCTCCCCAAAGGTCTGTGCTTGATCCTTCTCCCACATCGCTATGGTTGTTCCTCGAAGACCGTAATCCTGGTTGACTGGACGTCGCCTTCAACGGTCGATATGTCATCGTGGAAGCGTTCATCATGGGCCCTGCTACGTCGGATGAGCGCAAGATAGTGAGAGAGTAGTAGTAGATGAGGAGGACGAGGCTGAGAAGATCAAACTTGGTGGTGAATCCAACGCGAAGTCAAGTCGAGACGCGACAATGTTGGCTGGGTGGCAAATGTTTCATCTTGAGCACAAGAGTTTAGGGTAGCTGTCTGCTCGTTGCTGTTATTAGGTATGTATACATATGGATTCGTTCTCTGCTTGGTCTGTCATGATATCCGATCCACCCTAGTAGCCTCGACGTAACTCTAATCTAGCAGGAGAAGGGGTGCTTGTAAGTCCCGTGCGTGTAGCCCTTCTTGATACCCATAGCAGCAGAGTACAATCCCAAAGGCGTGATAGCGATGGACAAGATGATCTGTAAAGTGTCAGCGCTTTCTTCTAATATTCAAAGAAGCATATACTCACGGAGAAGATGGAAACGCCCATCAGAAGCTTCCTCCAGGGACCTCGGAGTGACCTGGGTTCGGGGTCGTTGGCGTACTTGGCAAAGGCCGGGTGGACATCGTAGAACCACATGAATCCGACATAGCCGTAGATGAACCAAACCGAGAAGAGGGACGAAATAACCGTGAGGAGTTCGTTGAAGAATGGGATGAGCTGAGAAACGATAAATCCGACAATCCACATGAGAGTGATCATTCCCATCCAGGCCAGCCACGCCTTGGTCCCTCGCGAGGTGAGGAGAGACGAATTTCGGAGCCAGGTCATGTACAGGTATTTGGCGCCAATGTTGGTACCGAGGATACCGGAAACCATGATGGTGACGAGGGCAAAGGCGTAGGCGATAATGGCGACAGTGTGGGTAGTCATGGTGAGGGCCGGAGATTGGGTGTACTAAAACGTCAGTTGGGTCTTGAAGGCCGGTTGGAGTGTTTCGACTCACTTGACCACCCAAGGAATAGACGACGGCGCCGACAATGACATAGGTCACGGCTTGAGATCCTTGGACCATGACGAAGGATTTCTTGAAGTCGTTGGGCTTGGGCATCTCGCTACAGAGGGAGCTTAAGGTCAGCTAGAGCTCGTAGCGTAGCTATACTGCTCGACTCACAGACAAGCGAGCGATCCACCGTAAGAGAAAACAATGTTGGTGATACCACCGATGATGTCGACCAAGTTCGGGTTTTGAGGGAAAGCATGCCATACGATCGGCGCAGCACCTTTGGTCAAGACGGTGTCATCTTGCAATCCCAGACCGATCATGGTGATCATCGAGGCGACCATGATACAAGCGACGGAAAGACCGGACAGGATGTGCAGCTTGCCCCATTCTCGGTTGTAGGAGAGCGCGATCGAGGCGATGGTGACGATGACTCCGTACCAGATCCCGCAGATTGCCTTGTTGGACAAAGTGTTCAATGCCTTCTCACCGGTGAGGACGTGGCTGCCTGCAAGGCCCATGGACTGCAGATTAGCCTTGTCAATGGGCACAAAGGCAATGCTTACCTTGAGAACAACTCCGGTACCGATGATCCTCTTTCCCCACTTTCCAAACACAACGCCCATGGCATCTCCATAGTTCAACACACCCATGTGTTTGATCTTGAAGTCGACCATGATCCAGCATGTCAAGTACGCCAAGATTGCCAGTCCGATGGTAGCGATCGTGCCTCCGACCATGCCCAACCTCGCAAAAGTCGAAGGGTAGGACAGCAGACCCAGAGCGATACCCTACTAGTCAGCAAAGCTCCACCGCAAATTTCGAAAAGGACCAGAACCCACCTCGGCAGTACCGACCACACCAGCAGTCACCCATCCCATTGTCCTGAACTCGAGGTAGTCCTCGGTATTATGGGTGTCCCGGTTGGCCGCAAAGGGATCGACGTCGTAAGAGTCGGTAATGACATACTGGTCGGGCTTGGTCACGCTCTGCGACTCGGCGTTGCTGAGAGCTCCATTGTG
Source organism: Cryptococcus sp. GC_Crypt_1 (assembly GCA_026538415.1). Classification (NCBI taxonomy): domain Eukaryota; kingdom Fungi; phylum Basidiomycota; class Tremellomycetes; order Tremellales; family Cryptococcaceae; genus Cryptococcus; species Cryptococcus sp. GC_Crypt_1. The sequence goes on from JALPCD010000428.1 coordinate 12,518, forward strand.
GTTGGGCTGGTTCTTCTCATCGGCAGCGGCCGCAATCTGGTCCTGGCCTTGGGCCGTGGCGTAGTCGTCTCGAATGACCGACATGTCGCGAATCGATATCGATAACAATAGATCAATAGATCAAAAGTGAAAGTAAACGGCGAGACCGAAAGATGCTAGCAAAGTTCGAAAAAAGCGCTGCCGCCTAGCAGTTGAAGGAGAGTTTGCGGGGAGAAGAGGCCGAAGCGATCACGAGTGTGTTCGAGAAGCGAAACGAAAAGGCGGGGATGGTCGA
>JALPCD010000429.1:0-12751 GCA_026538415.1 Cryptococcus sp. GC_Crypt_1
GAGGCAAAGCAGCCCACGAAGAGGATCGGCGGGGAGTTTGTCGACAAATTCTGCTTTGGCCGTAGGCGAGCGAGAGTAGGCATCGCCATGTCGCTTCAGAAGCAATGCCCTATCTCGTAGACTGAAGAGCCGTCAACGCCATTCGTAAACACAGATGCAGGAGAAAACGTACGACTTTGCGGCGGAAACATAGTCTTCCTTGGACCAGCTGCCCAAACCCTCCGTGATCTCGCTGCTCAGTCCGCTCTTCCCCAGCTCCTTCTTCCCACTATAGGATGGTCTATCAGGGGTGACTCCTCGCTCTGCCGATCTGTTGATCGAGGAGGTCGAGCTGGACCGGTGGTATCGTTCAGGCGAGATGAGGGGGAGCAATTTGGAAGGAGGGGAGATGTGATCCGTCTTTTGCTTCTTGGCCGAAGTCGAGATGCCCAGCCCCAGACCGATTGAGGCGGATGAAGGACCGTCTTGGTCGAGCGGAGAGGTCTTTCGTTTGAGGGGAGATCTGGCGTAGTCGGTGAATGACTTGTGTTCGGTAGGCGAAGGGGTCAGGGCTGGAGTGGGGAGAAACGTCGGTGGAAGAGCTTCGGGGAGAGGCGCAGGCAGATTGGACAGCATCTATAGGTCAGCCTGAGTTTTATATCCTGATCTTTGGACCGTGTAGAGGAGTAGGAAGAATCGACTCACTTTGAGAATCGCTCGAGCTCCAGAAGACATGGTCTCCGCCTTTGTCGAAATTTCCTTCCTCAGATGACTGCTCCCTCTCCTCTCCATATCCTGAAGACGAGGTGTGAACACGGGCGAGCTGGGCAAGGAGGGAGATCGCTGATGACCATGGTGGTAGTGGTGGTGGCTGCCGTTGCTGCCGCTTCCGCTGCTGTAACCTTGGCTCGGCTTGGGCGGAAGAGGCAGGGTGGACGAGGGAGGGGGAAGTGAAGGGGATGATGGTCGGGAGCGTGGGACAAACGACGACGAAGGAGCCATCCGGACTGCGGTAGTCGACATGGCGAGTAAGGTAGAGGGGGCCAAGGGCAGTCGAAGCTGGGAAGTTGTAATCGAGCGGAGGCCGGACGACGAGGTGAGATGTCGCGATTGCGCGCAATCCGTTGTCGATGGTGCGAAGGAGTAGACGATGAAAGGAGAAACGAGTCTGCCGTCGTCGAGAAAGCCAAGACGCGAAGGGGTGCGAACGAGTAAGGGGGTTGGTATGCTGCGAGGCTGGTTGCGAAAAGGGTGGCAGGTTCGGTCGGGAAGGTGATTGTTGTGGGTCGAGCGGTGTTGCAGCTCGTTCAAGCGGCGGTGCTTTGAAACGAGACCGATCGCCTCCTATGCTTTCCTTGATTGTTCACCGTTCTATACTGTGGTCGTGAATGTCGTGTAGAGCGTGATAATGGTGGTGTATTGTGGTCGTCGTCGCTGCATGGACGGTTGGGATGGGTGCGTGCGACGGTCGGATTTACCCAAACCAGAAGAGCGGGTACGGGGGTAGATCGGGGCGAGCGTCTTTTTGGCTGGTCACCTCTGGGTTTTTCCCTTCCGGAACAAGGCACCTTCCGCTCTTTTGCCCCTCTTCTCTCTTAATTAACAACTCTGTCTTGTTCTCCTGTGATACCAGCGTGCTGACTGGGTTTAAGGGTGGGGTGACTTAGTTAGTCGAAGTGGTGAGTGCAAGGCGGTGTGAATCTGGGCTGATCGACCAGGAAGTCAGACTTATGGCTCCTTTGAACCATCTAACTCAGTTATCATTATCCCCTCGACTCGCTGAACTCGCTCGTTCGACCCCATCTTCACCGTTACGCGCGATCGACACAGTCGGTCCAGAAGTTCCGGGAACGTGGACGCCTCGCTCCGGAAAGCCTCTCGTGCAAGAGACTATTTTGCATTAACGACGCACACCGCGGAAACAGGGGAGAAGGCTGCGAGAGAGATCTTGCACAAGAGAGGTGGCTGAATATCGTAATTACAGTGAAGTGAAAAGCAGCAAGATTTTCCATCCCGGAGAGACGCAACGTCCAGGTTTAGAAGCAGAGGCAGCGTAATTTGCTCGCTGAATGCGGCTGGCTGGGATGGCGAGGAGGATAAGATGGGATGGAGCTGGAGTATGATGCGCGAGGTATGACTGCTGAGCGTTGGGGCCGGGCCAAGTGGCCTATGTACTATGTGTCGGCGCGGGAATGACTAACTTACAAGGAGACGCTCGCCCGCATCGCTCTCATCGTGTCATCCGTCGACTAACAGGTAGCTCACATTCCTTGAGCCCTGTACTTCCTCTCTGTATAGGTAATTAACTCTTGACATGCACGCACTTAACACGCGCTCAAGTGTAACTTACCGCTGTCGAGGCGGACGACTCTGAGGCAGATTTTGGCGGATCCGGCTAAAACGGTTACCGACGGGAAATCCAGCTCGACGATTCTTGGTGGAGATACAAAGGATAGCACGTAGATTGTCGTCTTTCAACAAGCTCTCTCTACCATACTCGTCTCAGAGCGTCTCGAGGGCTCATTGTTCATGCATACAGGGTGCATTTGTGTTGAGGTGGGGAATGGACGAGGTGGTGAAGTCTTCCTCAGCTTTGGTGTGGGGGTACGAGTAGGGTGGAGGTTGATCGGTGCTCGCCGAATAGCAGCTGGCATAGGCAGTCGCAACTAAAAGATCAATACGCTACTCCGTCCGCACCTGGACCTTCAAGCCCTCCAGCCTGGTTTCGCATTCATCTTTCCAGTCATTTCATCATCCCTTCCCCACCTCGACCATTGTACATCTTGTCACTTGTCATTTGCTCGCGATTCATACATCACCAGCGACAATATCGACGTATCTTGTGAAGCTGGGTGGGGCAGAAGTAGCTAGAGATTCCCGCTGGGGCAGATTTGTGAGTTGGACGTGGGCGGTTAGGTGGACCCCTCCTTTCACGCTCGAGCTGACGTTCAGAGCGAGACGCTACGGCCAGATAGGAGAATATCTGCAGTCTCTTACGTCCACACCTGTCCCCATCTCGCTGGCGGTCACCTCTTCGCTCGACTACACCCCATATTCACTCTTATCGACATATAAGCCCCACGTTTGACCTATCGCGCTACACGAATCTCCCTACTTCGACACAACCCTACACGCTCGTCCTCCCTATTCGCCCCACGTCTGATAGACCCACCTAGTCGACCCTTCGCATCATGACATCCTCTGTGAAGAAACGGACCGCGTTGCCCACCACACGCCATACGCTTTCGAAGCCAGATTTCGACATCGCCGACTTGGCACCTGGCCAAACCTTTATCCCCCATCCCATTCCCCGGGCGACCACCACCAATATCTCCTCCACTACCGCGTCTACCTCAACCAGCACCCTCGCTGCTCCTCAATCCAAGCGATCGAAACGACACAAACCTACCCATGTTCGAAGTCTGCCCCCCAACCAGCCCGTCGCTCGACTCACTCCTCGGCTCGACTGGATAGCCCAATTGTGTCAAGCCAAGCCTCCACAGCGGCGCCCCTCAATGTCGGACGAGAGCAAGTCTCCATCGCCAGACAAGGGGAAGAAGGGGTCGAAGGGAAATGGGGGCAAAGGAAAACCCAAGGCGAGCAGCTTGGATGGCAAGGCCGATGGCGACAAGAAGGAGGAATTGGCACCTATGATGGTCAGGGGTCGATCTAAAGGCAGCAACACGGCGAAGGACAAGGAGAAGACGGTCGGACCGAAGAGAATCAGCCCGAGGACCGCACAGAAAGCCCTGTTCCCCGATACCCCTCTCTCTGCCTCCACCTCGAATTTGCCGACGCCAGCCTCGTCTATTGCGCCCAAGCCAGCCACTGTCAACGGTATCATCCGGCCTCTCAAACGTACTCGATCGGTTGGTTTGGGTATATCTATCGGAACCGCCAATTCGCTCAATCTCAACGAGCCCGCCGTGGCTAGTCCGCTTCGTCGAGTTACCGGACCGATCGACCACGATAGCGATACCGTATCGTCTGGGCGTAAACGCGCTCGAGGGATTGATGGGAATGCACCCGTCAAACGAGCCAAGACTACTTCCCCCACCATACCCATCGTGCCCCTCGATTCCACAGCGGCTATCCTTCCCACTGCCGATCCGGCAAAGGCTATGGGGGCAATTAAGGGAGGTCTGGGGGTGCCGGTGCTGGGACACGCTGGATCGACCGCTATGAGCAGGGTGGCTTCGGCTGGCGCGGTGTTGGTCGACTCGGGACGGGAAAAAGCGAGACGAGGGAGCAGCTCGGAGGACAAGCTGACAAGCACAAGGGCTAGGCGGGAGGTGGCTATTCCGGAGAGATTTAGGGATTTTGAGATGGGCAGTGTTGCTGCATAGGGCGCGGGGATGGACTGGATCATCCCGATACATCACCGTCACTTCTCGGATTTTTCAACCGTCGACCACGTTTGCGCCTTACGACTCGCTATTTGACACGCATGGGGAAGTGACACGTTATGAGCAGACGCGTATAAAACAGCCTCGGTCGACTGCGAGCAAGCTCAAGGGCGAGCGAGGGGGGACAGGGGGGCGTTCGCGGCGGAAGAGGTAAATATATCACGCATAGATCCTACGATGATTCTTCCCTTTTATGACTATCACTTCATTTTGTATCTATTGTTCTTGTATAGTTCCATGTCACTCTCTTTATTGTTCAATTGTCTCATTGTGCATAGATCTTGCATACGATACTAACAGACCAGAGTGAGTAGCGGTTGAGCCCAAAAGTGCCACGTCCAGGCGTGTAAACAACAGCGAGATTGACTTTTATTGTCGATTCAGGGTCAACGGGTGGCAAAATCGTAACTTCCCTTCCAACACGTCCCCCCTTGGCCCATCTACCATCACCTATCTATCACCACTCTCCTCTTACATCTGACCTATACATCCTCATCTCCTCCTCACCTTTGCTCGTCATTTGGTCATCTCTGTCGACGTAGACGCATCGACCAGGCTATCGCACTTCGGCAGGTCGACTCACCCCGCAATCACTCCTCTCGACATTCCTCTCTCGACGCGTCACGTCTGTGTTTATCGATTTGTAACATCACCTCTACCTCTTACTCGACTCATATAATTCGACAGACCCGACCGACTACGTTCTTTCAACACCGCTTCAATCGCTCTACTCACAACGCCTCCACCACATCAGCCTCGCCCCGATCTCCATCCCTTACACGTCGAATCAACAACTCGAGGTCTGAGACCGCGTCGCGACCTGCCCCCTTCGTCGTCGACTTAATTACGCTCATTACACGACACCTTTCCACGGCCAACAAACAACCGACCAACGTTCCCTCCACGGTCCACGATGCAACGTGACGTTCTCGAATCTGCCTCGACGTTTGCGGTTCCACCTATACCTCGACCACGAACGAAAGCGATAAACAGACCCGGAACGTGGTTTGGCGGTCCAGCTTTCGGTAAACAACAAACCGCCGCCCTATCCTCCATTTCATCATCCTCCGCCTCTTCCTCATCCTCATCCTCCTCTTCTTCCACAGCCCGAGGCTCGCCTGCGCCCAATCTGTTTTCCGCACAATCGTTCAGGTCGCCTCTCCCAAAGGGGAAACACAAGCTCTCGCCGAGTCCATCCCCTCGACACGAAGACGACTTTGTCATGATCTCTCCACCTCGACAACCTCAGTTCTCCGCCTCTCGACTTGTACCTTCCGGTTTGTCCCATACGGACTCGGGGAGATCATCTTCGCCTGCTGTTGGAGATAGCCCAACACCAGCATGTGGAATGGCGAGTGCGACGGCGAGATTGAAATTGGCGGACGACGATTCACCGATAAGGAGGGTGCCGGGACAAAGCAGGAGTCTGAGAGGGGCGATAGAAGATGGAGGAAGGAGTCTGTTTCTGGATACGGCGAAAGCGAGAGGATACCCCACGAGTCCGTTGAAACACAGCATGGGAGGAGAGGACATGGAGGAGGATGGATCGCCGAGATTACCCACCTCATCATTGGGTGTTGCGCCTCCGCCTCAACCGCTCTTTCCGCCGCTGAGGAGTTCTCAGTCGCAAGATTGCGATGGGACGACTTCGACCTCGAGAATACCTAGATTATCGGCTTCTCACCCCATCCGAGCTCGAGCTTCGACCGATGCCGATCGACCCAAGCTTGCACAGAAAAAGGCCATCTCGCTAGACGCTATACCGATCACTCACGACGACGAGCCATTTGGACATCCTATTTCGGCGTTGGGCAAAAAGTCTCGAGGACCGACATCGAGCTTTATCAATCCCGACTCGGCTCGACGAGCGCACAAACGTATCAACTCGGGAGATCACCTTACTCTGGCTGGATCATCTTCCATCTCGAGGTCGTTTGGTCAAAAGTCTGGCTTGGCTCTGTCATTGACACCAAGTTCAGCGCCGGGTACTTTGCCTGATCTCGCCTCCAATTCTTCCCTCTCGTCTATGTCGACTGCCAATATGACTCCCCCTACTTCTGCCTTTTCGCCCGCCGAACCGCCCATATTTGAGGATGTTCGACCGCTTGCTGAGGCTTTCGACACAACAAATAGCACTGTATCTCGCAAGTTCAAGCCTCGAGACTCGGGTGTTTCGATGGGCGAAGAGGAGAAACAACCCCAGCAACGACTTGTCCCGCCTCCGAGCGTCTATCGACCTGCTCTTGGTCGACCTCGACGTCCGCCTATGCTCAAACGGACTTCTTCAATGGGCGACGAACGAGCCGACCTCGAGACGCCTAGTCTTACGCCGAATCTACAATCTGGCTGGCCGGGTGCAGTCTCGGCGGGACCGGTTCAACCGTTCGACTTTTTGGGCGAGAGTGGGGCTGGGATGGCTTTCAACGCTGGGGAGAAACGACCGTCGATGCCTGATACACCGGTCAAGAAGCATTCTTACGGTCACTCGCATGGCGGAGGACCCTTCGGACATCGCGTGGGCCATTCAGTGTCACAACCTTCTCTCAGCTCGGAAAACCTCCCACCGCTTGGCGAAACGACAAGGACGAACATCCCTCAGCCACCGCCGACTGTTCGGAAACCCCCTCCTTCGGTGATCAAGGTTCCTCATTTGACCTTGACGATGACCTCTTCCCCGGACTCGCCTACTGCGATGGATCAAGATCAGCCTAGTCCGACGGTCAGGATCGGACCGATGAGTGGGGCCAAGACGCTCGTGGCGGCGCCGAGGAGTCGAGTGGGTATGTTGAGGAGGACGAGTAGTGGTGCGAACAGTAGCGAGAGTGAGGAGGAAGGGACACCGACCAAGGGAGGAGGGGACCGTATGGTCTTGGCTCGTAGGTCGATCATCTCTATGCTGGCTTGATACTGACGTATAGCTCAACCAGATGTCCAGACCCCTACACCGTCTCCCGGCAAAAGTCGGATTGCGGCCGTATCAAATTCTGCCATCTACCCTCGACTTTCGCTACCCGCCTTTGCTGCTCCCAAACAACATCGAACGCTTCATCATCGACAATCTCATCCAGCGACTGCTACCAACTTGCCAGAAGAAGACGACGAATTCGAGAAGAGGTTTATCACGCTCGAGACGCTCGGAAAGGGGGCTTTCAGTACGGTGCTCAAAGTGCAGGATAGGGTGGGAGATGGGTTGTATGCGGTCAAAAAGGCTCGAGGGGTGTTTGACGGTGTCAAGGATCGGTGAATTGACTGACGTGTTCTCCTGCAAGATGATGAGCTGATGGAAAAGACTTCGACATCTTGAAGAGGTGGACATTTTGCGGCACTTGTCCAAGGACGTCTGTCCCCATGTCATCAAGTTTGAGGATGCTTGGGAGCAGAATCGACAACTGTTCATCCAGACCGAGCTGTGTTTGGGCAGTCTGGCGTTCTTCTTGGAAGAGTATGGTCGAGTTGTCGAACGCTTGGACGAAGGTCGAGTTTGGAAAATAGTGCGAGAGCTGTCTGATGTGAGTATAAGAATTGCTGGTTGAGCTTCGAGCTGATAGTTATAGGGAATCAACCATATCCATTCCAACGGAGTGATCCACTTTGACATCAAACCGGCCAATGTCCTCATCTCGGCTACTGGATCGCTCAAGATTGGTGACTTTGGTCTAGCGACTCGATGGCCTCGACCGGCTGCTGCGGAGATTATTCATGGATCGGGATTGGGCGGTGTGGTGCCGCACGAGTTTGTTCGAGAAAAGCTGGACCGAGAGGGAGATCGAGTGTACATGCCACCAGAGATGCTTCGAGGCGTCTTTGTCATGGCTGCCGACATCTTCAGGTCAGTCGAGCGTCTAGATGCTGGAATGCTCGCTAACGTGTAAGCTTTGGTCTGGTCATTCTCGAAGTCTCGACCAATATTTGCGTTCCGGATGGAGGCGCACCGTGGCAAGCTCTCCGATCAAACGACTTCAGCGTGGTCGACCTTTCACCTCTCTCGCCTGCGTTGTCCGACTTGATCATCCAGTGCATGTCGGCCGATCCGGCTTGTCGACCCACTGTGCAGCATATCGTCTCTCATCCGATTGTTCAACGAGCAAGAGGAGGAAAGGACGCTTTGGCGCCGGAAGACCCGAGGTGGTTGGTCGAGGTCTTGACGGGCTTTGCCGGGCAGACGGGAGCGCCAGGCAGTGGTATGAGGGGTGTGGATGGGGATGTGGTCATGGGCGAGTAGGGGATGTACCAAGGGGAACAAAGGACGCGAGGCGGGCGAGGGGACCCAGGAGGATTGACGAATACGACGTTTGGCTGTGTTTTGACGACATCTTTGACGACGACTTTGGATATGCTTCGCCCTGTCGACACGGTAGATTACACCTAGAGGAGGATGTGCAGAACAGCGGGTAGAGGTGGATCTGTTCATGGGTTTGCGTTGGGGGGTGACTGTGTGATGATATTTGGGGGTAGAATTTTTACGATGGGAGGAGAAGGGTAGTCGGGCTTGATGCTTGGCCACCTTCATCCTTGGCTGGCTGCTGTGTCTACCTTATGACGAATGAACGAATATGGATGATCTTGTACATGCGACATGATAACTTGGCCCGTTCCTCACTGCATGTCTTGTCGCAGGAGGAAGGGAAATGTGGAAGTCGAGTCAAGGGGAAAATATGTCGGGTGGAATGGGTCGGATAGCCGGCAAACAACAAAAGATAACTACTACTCGTACTCGACGACGCTCATCAATCGTCTCTTCTTGTAAAAGAGCATTTGACCTCTATCTCTACCTCTACTCCAGCTTCGACAGAAACATCCTCTCGAGCTCATTTGGGTAGTGCAGAAGAGGGATAAGGAGATCGTCGAGATGGCGCAATTCCTCTCAGGGGCAGAGTGTGGGCCTGGCAATGCCCTTAAGTCGGTATCGGGCAGACTCGACATCGATAGATCGCTACACCAGGTGAGCACACCTCAGGACCAATTTGCTGAGATATGAGCTAAAGATGTAGGACCGGTTCATTCCACAGCAAGGTGTTGCTGGACCTTCTAGACTGGTGAGCATACCCTCCCAGCTGTTTCTGATCCTGATGCAGTGGGCTGACACAATAGGGTTCAAGCAGCTCGTCCGCTCGTCCTCCCCAGAGTCTTACCCCTTCTTCCGCTCCCTTCGACCTCGCAGAACTCCGTCGACACCTTTCACCGTCTCCCGCTGCCTCTCCAGCTCAATCATACCGACCCTCCGTTCCGGCGCGTCAGCAAGGATGGGCAAACGAACCGGTCCAGAGGAGGAGCGATTGGGCGGATACATTTGTTTCTCAACCAGTATATCGACCACCTCAACAGTCTACACAGCTTGCTGGGAACCCAGGATGGGCTGGGGAATTCGCTTCACAAGGGGTGAGAACTGGGTCACCTCAACAAGCCGGATCTTCACCGCATATCGCTCCTTGGCAACGGCCTATGGGACATCAACCTCAACTTCAACCGCAGTATCGCCCATTCTCCCCTCCTCCTCCGAATCAGCATTACGACAATTTCTCTCCTTCTTTCACCACCTACCCTGCGCCTTTGGACCATTCTCAGCCTGTTGTGGAGTCGGTATCGCCTATCCATCGTACAACTGACCTCGAGCAATCCACCGAACCGCTCTCCGCCTCGCAGGAGATCTTGGCGGACACTGCAGCGACCTTGGTCAACGACATCAGCTCGAAGGAGGACAGTGTGTTCAAGGAAGACAAATTCGCCAATAGCCAATTTATGCGGCTCATCTCGGGATTAGGAGATCGAAGCGTTGTTGCCGAGCAAGGGAAGGAGAAGACGGTTGATCCGGAGGTGGGACAGAGCGAGAACTTTGTTGCGAGGGGAGGAGTAGGTGCTGGCGCAGGGGTTGGTGCTGGATGGGCTGGAGACTTTATGGCCCAATCTTCGGCTGGACCGAGCTCGACCATGATGAACGAAAGCGTGATGGAAGGAGTGGGACAAGTACCGATACATCGCTCCTTTGGACACTATACTTCGCTGCAACGAGCTCCGGGTGTCATGGGTGGATCGATGAATCAAATACCGCTACAAGCTTCGAATCAGCTCTCGCAGTCGGCATGGGACCAGCAATTCATGGACCAAGAAGCGATACTACAACAATCGGGCACCTCGACATCCTCGATGCTCCCTGTTCGTCGCAAATCGGTGCACTTTGAACCTTCGTCTGCCGAACCGCTCGGAAATGGGATGCCCAACTCGCTCGAGGAGGCCTTGAAACATGGAACGGCTATACCGGGTGCTGGGTTGTCGTGGGAAGAAGAGGACGACGAGATGTTTGACGTGGACGAAGAGGCGTTTATGGGCTTCAATGGGCCGATGAGTATCGCCAAAGAACCTAGACTGGGCGTTGCGGATCTCGAGGGGTGGAAGGAGATGGAGAAGGATTGGACAGAGTATCAGAAGGAGATGAGGATGAAAGTAGGGGATGATCGGTATCTGTTCCAAGCGAGGAATCCTTATACCTCGACGATGCAGGCGGGACAAGTCTCTCCGACTCTCAAGGTGAGTTCGATGGTCAGCAAAGAGGTAGCTACTGACATGTAGGGTGTACTGGAACTCGAGGCGGAAGTGCAGAGCGACCCGACAAGCTGGGAAGCATGGTATGCCCTTGGTCTGAAGCAACAAGAGAATGAACGAGAAGATCAAGCCATCCTGGCCCTGTCAAAGGTTATACAGCTCGAGCCGGATCATCGAGAGACATACCTGGCGCTGGCGGTTTCGTACACCAATGAAGGGCAATTCGAGGCTGCCAATACAGTGTTGGAGAAGTGGATCGACCTGGCCAACGAGGAAAGGAGGGACGGAGAGGCAGAGGGGGGAACGTCGACCGAGAGGAGGGAGAGGATTGTGGACAAGTTGATCGAGATGGCGAGGAGTAGGCCGGAGGATGTCGATCCGGAAGTACAGGTTGCGCTCGGGGTAATGTTCAATGCTTCCGAGGTGAGCATCACAATCTGTTCCTCCTCGATGTGGGCTGACGAGGCAGGAGTATGACAAGGCGGAAGACTGCTTCTCAGCTGCGTTGTTCGTCCGCCCAGAGGTGAGTGCCATGTCCAGGGTGAGAATGAGGCTGACGATCAGGACTGGCTGCTGTACAATCGGCTCGGAGCCACCTTGGCCAACAGCGGGAGGAGCGAAGAGGCAATTGACCTATACCACAGAGCCCTCTCGCTCCATCCCAACTTTGTTCGCGCGCTGTGCGTACCAAACCCACCTTGAGATCTAGCCCGAACTGACGGGCAGATTCAACCTGGGTGTGTCGTATATCAACCTGGGCAAGTACGCCCAGGCAGCTCAAAGCGTCCTGGACGCTCTCCGACTTCAACATGCAGATGCCACAGAGGGATACGCTGCGGTTCAGCTCAACAAGCTCGCTGCAAAGGGTATCACCAGCGGGACCCTCTGGAACACCCTGAGAAATGCTTGTATGCAGTAAGTCACCGTCGCAAGGGGAGGAGTATAGGCTGACGGGCAGTATGGGTAGACAGGATCTGGTAGCACTGGCGATGAAGAGGGATCTGGCTGGTGAGTCAATAATGCACGACAAGAGGTGTGGAGCTGATGGTGTAGGGTTCCCGTCGAGCTTTGATGTGGAAAGGGTGGGGCGAGGAGAGGGATCATCCAGCATGGATTTCTAATTGGCATTGCATTGTAGACGCATCTTCGTGACTGTGATGGATCTTGTTGTTGACTTTGGCATGGCTGCCGCACCAGTCAGACAGGTGGCATCTGCTTACACCTCGCGGGTTCCCGCTGACCGAGCTGCGATCGGCGTTGAGACGACGAGGCTGATCGTCACCAAGTCGACTTGTACGAAAGAAGGCCTGAAGGCAATACACCAACAACCGTCCCCTCGTACCCTCCTGTACCGCTCGACGATCCTCGATGATTTGAGAGGCCGGACGAGACTGGACGAGCAAGATGATGTTATGTCGTATGGATCATACATGCATGAAGCCCACTCCAAAATCTACCGCACAACCCAAATCCCTTGACGGAACTCCAGCTTTACGATCGAGGCTTCTCCCTGCAAATGTCAGCCACCACGCTCATATCATCACAACTCCTGCACTCACTTCTTCTCCTTCCAGAGAGCGAGCAAACCGACACCAGCCACCTTGACGACCTTGAATCGCACACCTGGAATATCTCCCTTTGCCTTTCCTCGTCGACCGAAACCAGAGATGAGAACCTCGTCGTTCTCGTCGGTAAAGTTGAGACAACCGTCATTGGGGACGAAAGCGGTGACCTTCTTTCCGTTTTTAATCAATTGAACTCGGACACACTTTCGGATGGCAGAGTTGGGTTGCTTGGCCTCGACACCGACCTGAGGAAAAAAGTCA
>JALPCD010000043.1:0-32046 GCA_026538415.1 Cryptococcus sp. GC_Crypt_1
CCCAAGCCAAGTGCCATCAGATTTGTTCTACAATCAGTGGATAAAGATCTAAATTTTGCGCACTTTGGGTCTTTGGTTGCTTCAAAGTGCTCCACCGGCCTACCCACTGATGACGCAAACTAGAACCAATAGTGAAGGTTGTAGCCAGACAGCATATTCATCAAGCTATCCGGGCATAGAACTGCACCAATTGCAAATTGGAGAAGAGTAAATTGGGTAGCCCTTCTTCATTCAAAGTGAGGCCGCACCCAGCGGGCTCTGCATAAGATCTGCATCTTGAACTGCTCGATGAATCTTGTAGCCCGATGTCAAGTTCCTTAAGCCGTCTGGTCTCAAATCATTGCTGTCTGCGAAGGCTGAGGCGCAACAAGTGTTGAAAGCCTGTGAGCAGCGTCCTACTTCTTGAGCCTGTGATGGTCTACCATGCCACGCGTGCTGCGGGCAGCGCCTACCTGCTGAGATCATCAATATCGCCTATGATATTCATCCAGGCTACTGACCAGTCTTTGACATTCCTTGTAGAGACCACCGCTGCGTGGATGGGGGAGTGATAGGCCGGCTAAACATCAGACACGCTGACGGCCACCGCTCTGAGCCTAATCGACAATGACAAGCTACTGCTGGCTTTACTCCCATGCATGCGGGAGAATGTCTTTCTTCTCTCGACGATCGTCATATCGAGAACAGCAGTCATTCCTACTTTCAATGTGAACGAAAGGCTTCTAGACGAAGACGATTGCGTCTCGCGTTTATCAACTCGACTTCTCGACGTTTGACCATCATCCTTCCACCTCGACATCATGCAATTCATACCCTTCCTCCCACCTGTCGACCTCTCCTCCGGTTCCCCTTTAACCCTGCGCCTCCCTCGACATCCATGCTACTCGAACAGTCGGTGCAAAAGGCGGCCCGGCGCTCCCGTCATCACCTGACGAGAATACGCTAGTCGGTTGATTTTCTCGCCATATATCTCTCGACCTCTCGACCCGGTACCACACCATTTACACCCATCATGATCCCTCGACTACTTTGTCTCCTACCTTTGACGACTTTGGCCCTCGCTCGACCAAGTCAGCTCGAGAAAAGATGGCCTGCTCCTTCGCCAAGTCTCGCGTTGAACTCCAACGACCTCGAGATGTTTAGTGTCGCGATGCAGATCAACGACTGGTCTTGGGAGCCCTCTACGAGCTGGATAGAAGCGGACGATGATGGAGGACATACGAGTACCCGGTTCACCGCTTGGTATGCCGTTGGATTGCTGCAGAGGAGTCAAGGAGACGACGTGGACAGGGCTGTCGCAGCTATCAATAATATGTAAGTCGCTCCGTTGATCCTGCTCACTCTTTAGCATCGCCATGCAATTTGTCGACCCCTCTGACAACGGGACAGCCTACTACTGGGACTACAAGACCGCCAGCGACAAGCCCTACCCCAATCCTACTACCTATCCAGCCGTCATCTACGAATCCTACGATCCAAACTGGTCCTTTTTCGTCGGCGTTCAATTTGTACAGATCATCGAGGAGTTCGAGCATCTTTTGCCCGAGGATCTCGTCTCCAAGATGGTCGACTCAATGTACAAGGCGGCTCGGCACCTCATGACTCGAGTAGGATACGATGGAGACAATCTCGTTACCGCCTACACCAATCCCGCCCTTGGTCGAGCTCTCCTCGTCGAATGGGTTGGGGACCGCATTGGCGACCAAAATCTTACTCGAGCTGGAGAGCAATACGCACAAGACGTGTACGATCTGTTCACCAAGGGAGGAGCTAATACTTTGGGAGAGTACAATGTACCGAGTGAGTCCACCCTATACTCTTTGCGCTGACGAATAGCATACTATGGCGAAGATGTCTTGCTCCTATGCCAGTGGATTCGACATTCCCCCTTCTCCTCATCGCTACCCAAATACGGTCGATATATCCTGCAGCATCTATGGGAGGATATAGCGGAACACTACAACTAGTGAGCAGCTCTCCTTGTCGTCGGCTGATTCGTAGCAATCTCAAAAACATGGTCGGCCCCTACGATCGAGTCTACCATCGCAACATGCTCATCGACGACAGCATAATCTCCAACTTTTTCTGGCTCCTCGTCGGTCGCAAGGATGCTCCTGTTCCTCCTATCGGTCAAGGATCTGCGATCTACGATCTTCGACAAGGTGCTGCTTTTGCCCTCGTCGGACAGACATTGCGGGACAACTTGGAACAATCGACTGTCGACAAGCTCACCTCTCGGGTCGGCAGCAACGACCGTCTCTTTTCCCGAAATATCTACGTCTCCCTCGACAACGATACCGTTCGAACGAATACCGCTTGGGTCAGCGAGAACCTCATGGCGGGTGGTCAGCAGCTCGACGAGATGTACAATCGAGGGTCGCAATTCACACCTATGATTGCCCATTGGAAGTCTGGCAACACGGCGCTCGAGTCGAGACCATATGTCTCGTTCTTCCAGCTCTACGCAACGGCTAGCACCATTAACGCGACGGTCACGCCCAACCACATCTCCATTACCTATCCGAATACAACCCAAACGGGAACCGACATGTTTAGATATCTCATCGGAGACATACCTGCTCCATTCTGGCTGGACGGAGAAAACGTGAGCATCTCCTTCCCATCCAGTCCCTCTGCTTATATCAGATGGACGGGTTCAACAATCTGCCCTGCTTGAACGTCACCATCTCGAGCTCGGGCCTCAACGGGACGGTGGTGCTGGGCAAATATGGAGATTTTTCTATTCAGAGCAACAATCGTACGTCGAGCTGTCCAAGAGAGAAAGCCTGCTGATCTTGCAGTTTGGACGGTAGACTACTATGTGAATTCGACCTATGACGGCGTACCCTCAATGGACTTTGATCTGATTTATACGTGTTGAGCGGATGGGAATGACATCGAGAGAAAGGTCGGTAAACCTGTACGTCTCGTAGAGTACTATGCATGGGAGAAGAAGTTCTACGATATCGAAAAATCGACCAGGCAGGAGAGACAAAGGTGATCCCATGGATTATGACTTGACGGCACCTCGAAAGATGAAGAATGTCCAAGAGTGCTTCTTCACCGTCCTCGAATACCCATCCTGCTTCCATTTCGCAGCGTCCAGCTTGTCCACCTTGGGTACTACCACATTTGGGTTGTCAAACGTGTTCTACAGGTCAGCCAGTGCAGTCGGTCGAGGCTCACCTTGGCCGAGAGATCGTCGTTGTAAATGGTATGTATCTCGACTTGGTCGACGGCTGCTTGTCAGCTCGATTTTGGACTCTAAACCCACCGAAATCGCTCATCGCAAAGACCGCCTCAAAATCAACCGATGGGTGTCGATTGAGAACGCTGAGTCGAATGCTGTCGCCTGCCAGGACGGCCACAGTGTCGACATAGGTGGGATCGAGGCCGAGTTGCTGGATATGGACAGGGAAAGTCGGTCCTCGGCTGACCATCAGCGACAGACACGAGGCACAACTCACTAGGCATCCGGCATCACGGGCAGCTGAAGCAATTGTCCGTCCTTCATATACTTGGCGAAGAGCTGGAGAGGGTAAAAGGTCGTTTGGCGCAACACCCCATCCGGTCGAGTCAACAGAGGGGATATCTGGATATCAGCCCAGCTCGACACGAGGTATACGACCTACCACATTGACCGATTGAGCCAAACAAGCCAATCCAATGTCCTTGTGCCTGCGTACCAGCACGTTGAGCCAAGCGCAGAACGCCAACATGTCGGTATAGTCGTACTGCTGTTCGAGACCAATACTAGCGTCGGCTTTCGATTCGTCCCAGACGTTCCACTATGATGAGCGATCATCGCCCCCTTGCGACTCACCTCGTCGTAGGCAATCTTCACTTCTTGAGCTGGAATACCCTGCGAGGTGCGCTGCAGATTGGCGAGGTCGATCAGCGACTTGCAAATCTCAATGTTCCTCTCGGGAGCGGCTGGACCAAAGACGTTCTTTTCGTACTCTAACCCTTCGACATTCGACTGCTTATCGTGGCCCAGCATGGTACTACAATCAGCTCGGTGGACAAAGACCATACTCACTAGTAGTGTATAGAGTGTAGGTCGACATGCCCGACGACTGCTTGCAAAACTTCTCGATCCCAGTCGCTCGATCCCCGCTCGTCAGCGAAATCCACCCTTGGGACGTACCGATTCTCCACACGAGACCAGCTTGATTGTCGGGTCCACCAGCTTCAGCCCATGCGCCCATTGCTTGGCCATCTTGCTATAGTCGGTAGCCGAGCAATTACCAACCTGCCATGGACCCCACACTAAAGTCAGCTTGGCTCTTGTCGTCCAACTTACTCTCGTTTCCCAGTCCCCAGTACTTCACGTTGTGCGGTTCGTCTCGACCGGTGTGCTTGCGTCGGAGATCAGCCCAGCTGCAGCAGTCAGCCCAAGAGTCGTAAATAACGGGTATTTACTGGGTATCACCCGTCCCGTTGCAGTATTCCAACCAAGCCAGCGCTTCCTCGTACGTCCCGGTTCCCACTAAAGTCAGCTTGACGACGGATCCAAACGTACTGTTCAGGCATATGTACGGCTCGCACCCGGCACCTCTGCAGTAATCGATGAATTCGTTGGTTCCAAATCTTTCGTCAGCTGAATGCTAGATGAACAACACCCACTGGTTGCTCTCGCTCGATCCCCAAGCCAGCTCCACCCTCTTCGGTCTCTTTCCAACCGGTCCTACTCCGTCTTGCCAATGGTAGTTGGAGACAAAGTTGCCTATGGCATCAGTCCGAGGTATACAAGACAACTCACCACCTGGCCAGCGAAGCATAGGGATCTCGAGCTCTCCATCCTTCCCGATGATGCCAATAACATCCTTCCTCCATCCCGCCCTTCCTCGAGTCTCCTCTGTCCCCTCGTCTTGCTTCTCCAACAGCTCTGACGGACTGGGATGCTTAGGGTCATCGATGATACCGCCGTAGACACATCTACCAAGATGCTCTAGAAATCCCGCATAGAGCTTGTCGGAGATGGGTGGGTCGTTGGGGTGAACGAGGTTGTGCGGGTTGATTGACAACGGGATGGGAGCGAGTCGAGCAGGATGATTGGTTTCTTTCGTAAACGATCCATGACCTTGCTGGATCAGCTTCTCGACGATGGACATGGTGATTTTGGCAAAGGGAAGCAGGGACAAACGAAGGAGATGGACAAGATGGTTGGATATATAACTAGTCGATGAAGGTTAAATGACAACAATCTCGGTGGAATGGCCTCCCGTCCGCGTCTATCTCCCGATATCAACGCCCTCGGCCCATATAAGTCAAGTCAAGTCGAGACGATTACGGTGTCATGCATAGCTCACCAACAAGCGAGAGGAGGAGATCTTGTTCGGGAGAGGTCCAGATGGAGGCGTTGCTTGTCGAGCGATGCGATGGGATGGGAGGTCGAGGTGGACTCTCTTGGCGGAAAGGAAACAGAAGCGCGACGACTCCTTTTGTGACCCGACTTTCTCGTTTGTTGTTGTTGTTGCTGTTGTTGCTGTTGTTTACCTCGTTAGCCCTACATTCATCCATACCACCATGTACGCCTCACGAACACACATATACAAGTCGGACACGCTCTCGACAAGGTCGCCTCTCTTCGTTTGTACAACACCCAGCTCAAGATGAAGCTCGATCTGCTCTCCCTCGTCTTCGTCTTTGGTCTCTCGACGGTTCTCGCTCAACAAATCGGTGATACCTGCACCATCGACCTCAACTGCCCTACCGACGTCCAGTGCATCGATGCTGTCTGCGGTGGCATGGGCGCTTGTACACCAGGTCAACCCGATCCGTTCGATTCGACCTCGGGCGAGAGCACGCAATGTAGCGACAACGAGGTCTGCGTCCATAACGTCTGTTCGTCTAGGTCAAATGTCGGAGGCTCGTGCATGGCTGGCGTACAATGCGAGGCTGGAATGTGCTTCACCGGTACTTGCGGCGGACCTGAGAGACTTGCTCCCTCAACTCGGAGTGTGTCTACAACAACTGCATCGACAATCAATGCGGATCCTCGACCGACCAGATTTGCGACGGTCAGCTCTGCACCACCGAAGGCGGGACTTATTCCCCCGACACCTACAGCGCGGACCAATCTGGTACTACCACAACATGTGCCTCCGGCCTATCGTGCTACTATGGAACCTGCGAGCCGGACGGTGCTGGAGGGGGTGGGGCGACTTGCAGCTCGACTCTCGAATGTCAACCTGGATACCACTGTCTCCAGGAGTCTTGCATGAACCAAGTCGCTGCCGCCACGGGTGACGACTGTGACAACGACGTCCAATGCATCGACTCAGGAACCTTCTGCATCGACTCGACCTGTCAAAACACCGCTGCTCCCATGCCTGGCCCCTCGGGACCGCCGGTCAAACGAGATGCTCAACTCGCATGGCTTCGCAAGACCTGCCCTCGTCGAGGTGACTCTGCTTGTCCAGTATACAGCACTGCCAGCTCGGATGCCGCATGGGAGGTGAGTTACACCCGTCCATCTCGAGCTGATATCCAGTGCATAGATGTTTTGAGCAACATTGAATCCTGCGGCGGGTGCATATTTGGAGGAATGACGCAGGGAGTCGATTGCACCGCTGCTCTCAACGTGAATGTGGTCTCATGTAAAGCTGGCAGATGTGTTGTGGGTGAGTCGCTCGGCTGTTCCCTCCCAATCTCGTTGGTATGTGTGATTGACGATGTTAGAGAGCTGCAGAGAAGGATTTCACTACACCGACAAAAATCAGACCTGCGTTGCAGATTCGCTCCGGTAGGAAGATGCTTCAAAGGATACATGCCAGCGGTGCTACAATTGGGAACTTTGGACATGCATAAGCGTGTAGAAGCTTGAACGCAGTGGTGCGACGATTGGGCCAAAGGGTAAACAAAGGTTCATATGCAGTACATTATAGACAAAACATCCCGTTTCTACGCTCATCATCTGACGAGCTCCTCCTCCTCCATTATCGTATAGAACCGCCACATAGTCGCCGAAGCATTGTCGTATCTAAGAGTATTGTCCTTGGTCGTCCATCTATCTCGGTATCCTCACTGCTTGCCACGCTATGCCATCATTGCGCCGAGTATGGCAAGACCGACAGCTCCACCAGAGACAGCTTTGGCGATCGTTGCTGCACCACTCGAGGAAGCAGCAGCGGCAGCGAAAGAAGCGCTGACTCTACTCGAAGTAGCGCTAGGAATTTGCGAGACTCGAGGGGTCGACGAGGCCGAGGTGGAGGCGATCGTCGAAGAAGTGATCATCGACGAGGTCACATTGGCCGAGGCGGACACTGCGCTGGACGACATGTTGGCGGAGGACGAAGCGTTGGCAGGGAGCGAGGCAATGGCGGCAGCAGCAGATCCGCCTCCGATGGTCGAATAGGGTGTGCATTGCGATGTAGCGCCAGCGGGATGGGGAGCAGGAGTCGTTGGGTCGCCTTGGGAGAAAGTTGATCCTCCATAAACGCCAGGAGCCTCATCGGTCGGGTCGCCCAAGCAGTCATCAAAGCCAGCGTCCTTTACGTCAGCTCCATCGCAGGCAAGAGAAATTAGCGGGGAGTCGAGGAAAATAGGATGGTGAAAGAGCAGCGAGAGCAAGGAGAAGGAGCAAAGTAAGTCGAGAGGTAGAGCGTCGTCCAGCTCGAACTGCAGCTGAAGGAGAGTGAGGGGAAGAGAACAGAGTCGTACATGGCTACCAGGGATAGTAAATCCGCACGACACTGCGCTTCAGCGAAACCCCTCGACAAAGAGCTGAACGACTTACAAACATCGTAGATATGCTCGCAGTAACCCGCAGCGTTGGGTCCGTCTCGACATGCTCTGAAGCAAAAGTCGTTTGCCGACATGAACGAGGTCCACTCATGCGTCTGTTCGTAGGACCCAGCAAAGGCGTTGGTAAACACGAGTCCTCCTTGAGGGTTCCCCAAACCTGTCCAAGCTTGAACATCAGTCGAGCTCGATAAAGAGCTGAAAGGGGGAAGATGTGGCTCAAGGAAAGTGCAAGCGGAGAGAAGCAGACGTACAGTGAGGCTCAATGGATCAGCTCAATCGGAAAAGGCGGTATAGAACAACTCACGTCAAGCTCTCCGCCCTCATCTCCAGCAGGTATCAATAGCTTGGTCAACTATGTTGTCAGCCAAAATCCCAGAGGAGAGGAAAGCTGGAGCCTACATCGCCTTGGCCAGTCACTTGGACGTAGGAGACCTTGCTGTTGACAACCTTCACAAAGTGGGCTCCTACAGAGTTAGCGGTGCACCCAATGGAGCAAGACTAGAGGACAACGCACCGGTGATGGTGCCTTCTGGGATGACTCGAGTACCATATCCCTCCTTGAGGCAGTAGCTAGACGAGTCAGCGATAGGCTCGAATAGGCTGGACAGCTTCTTTTTGTGACATCTCCCCAAAACAATTTCGCCTTTCCTCCTCACGTCCGCCTCAAGGTGTAAGAGGAAGAAGCAATGGAGACAACTCACGAGACGACGATCTGCTCCACATTTCCAATCTTACTTGTCCCGTCTCCCTCGTTACTCGTCGTCTCGGGTGGACCCCAAAGGCAAAAGTCGTTGACCGAGTTGATGTAGGCGTTTTGACATTTGGAAGTCTGGCTCGAGTCGGTCCCACAAGCGTTGGTACCGTATTGACCGTCTTCAGACGAGGCCGGAAGGTTGGACGCATCATAAGTGGCTGTATATTGAGCGAAAGAGGTTGAAGCGAAGAGAACCAAGAAGGGGAGAAGGTGATGGTGGGTCATGGCGAGGGATCGTTGGATTTTCCAGTCGAGCAAAGGCGAGGTAGACTTCGAGAACGGATCGAAGAGCGAAAGGTGAGGTAGAAAGTCAGACGTGTAGAGAAGAGGAAGACTTATATAATCGAGGACGAGAGTCGAAGAGCAAAGGCGGGGACAAGCAAGGTCAATGTGGGAAAAGCTATACATCTCGGGCATAGCTCGATCGACGACGAGGAGAGGGAAAGTTGTTTGAGAACTAACCCTGCAGCATCGACCACTCACCACCCGAAGCCGCTTCGCCGATAAGAGGCACCGATGCTTGAGATCCGCATCGAGGTGCTACAGAGTGGACATAGCATGGTCGGTGAAGAAAGAGGCGTATAGGGCAAGAGGGCAAGACGAACAAGGTTGAGATACGAGTAGATATGAGAGCAGCAAGCAGAGAGGAGATGCCCGCCGTACAAGTAGAGTTTTGTTTACTTTTGCGGGGCAACCAAGGCGGATCGGATCGTTCTTACCGCTGCCGTTAAAAATATGCCCTACAAGTACCCTCTCGTCCTCGCAGGCGATGCACCTCTGCCGCATGACTATGCTTCAAAGTTGTCTGGAAGAGCATGGCCTGAAGCTTGATGTTCCCATGGATGCTGTGCAACAACGTCAAGAGTACACCGAAATGAGTCGATGTTAGTATTGTTGACAGCGGTAACGGCGCTTTTACTTTGTCCAGCGGCGACGTCGTCCTTGTTTGCCGAAATGAAGGGGTGGAGAAATCTTGCACGACCAAGATAGGAGTGACGAGCAGGAAAGACCACACCTCCAAAATGCATAGGATCATCCATATACCAACTCGATCATGCGTCGACGTCGTTCAATAGTATCCGCTACCCAACAACCCCTTCATCCAGATTACGTTTGCGTGTCGGTGCAATGAACCCCCCTCGTAACGCGATCGCAAAGGCGGCTTACCTGCCTTCGAGTGAAGCCAAAAAGTCAGAAAACTGCTCATCAGCCCGTACCCTTTTGATCTCGCTCGACTCACCTTGAGGGCACCCGCCCTCACCTGGTCGGTCAAATTCTGCACCTCTGGGCTCGCCATCATCTTCCCAGCCATATCTCTAATCCCTCTCTCCAACCCTTGAATCGTTTCGTTGTCTCCCAGCTGCCCCAAAACACTGTCGTCGCCTGCTCCACCGCCCCCTCGAGGGTATCCATCTGCATCCTCCTCGTCCTCCTCTGGTCGACCAAAGTATGCGTTGGACGAGATGGCTGTCGCACCGGAGAATTGCTGAAGTCGAGATTGAGCTTCATTGGAAGATTGGGCGTCGTAATTGCCTCGTCCAAAGTACATGTCAGACGAGATGGCTAGACGTCAGTAAATGTATAAGACCAGGAGTGGTCAAACTCACCCTTTTGGGTACCAAACTTTTCCCTAGCAACATGATGGTCATCGACTTGAACTGCTCGCCTGAGGGTCAGCTTGAGAAGCGAAAAACAGAAAAGAGGAATTTACGTCTTGGTCTGAGCAACAACCGGAGCTCCGATGGTCTGTCCAAAACCCAGCCTTGCAACCTGAGGTGCATCCACTTCCCTCTTCGCACTCGAAGCGCTCGCTCCATTCGAGACAGCCGGCGTACTGTTCCTGCTCTCGTCTCCCCTCTTCTTCCTCTCGGCAGCCTCCCTTTCCTTGACCGCTCTCGCTTCCTCCTCTTCTCGTATCTTGTCGTATCCCAGCCTCTTGACCCTCTCCTCCTCCTCTACCGCCTTCTTCTGCGCCTCCTCAAAGTTGATATTCGTCGCAGCTTTCTTTGCACCGAGCTTGGATGCCTTGGGTCCAGCCGTAGACGACGAAGCGGAAAGACGAGACGTGGCAGCCGGCCGAGTGATAGGAGCGCCTCGTAGGGCAGACGAGGTGACGGTACGAGGACCGGTCGTCTTGGCACCGATGGAGGGTGGAGCAGATGGGGTCTTCGCAGCGGTGGCAGGTTTGGCGGCAGCTGGTTTGTCCCAAGTATCGAAAAAGTCGTCGGTCGAAGCGGCAGGAGTGTTGTTGGCAAGGGGGGTGAGCTCGAGACCATCGATATGAATCCCTTGTAGGTTTCTGTCATTAGCCAAAAGCCACATGGTAAGGGCGAGAAGGCTAACCTCGAAGCATCCTCCGATATACGTCTAGCTAGCTCCTCCTTGTACAATCCGGCTTGTCGAGAGGTATACCTTCCCCTTGCATCGGTGTTCTGAGGCGGGAGGAGCGACTGGCCGCCATGCTTGGTGAAGAACTCGGCGATCTGGCCATTTCCGCCGACCTTGAGCGTACGCAGCTGGGAGAGAGACCACGAGTCGAGGTTGGTGGATCTGGGCGTTAGCTTGGGATTGATAGACTGAACGAGCGAGTCGAGCTTGGTTACCAGGAGGTGAAAGCATCTGAGCAGCCAAGGGGAAAGAAACAGTGAAGGAGAAGGCAAAGCTTCGACGTACCGGACGAAGGAGATGTGCACACCTAGATTACGATGCACCGACGAGCAATCGAGACACAGGTAAATACCAAAAGTCACACTGGTCCAGGTTGGGTTCTTGGCTTGGCAATCAAAGCAGACCTGATGAGATCAGCATCGAGTACCTCTCACTGCCAAGGACGCGAGGGGGATTGGGAGGTTCGAGGGGTGTTGTTGGTGTGCTCGTCGAGACGCAATCCGAACTCACCTTGTTTGCCTTTTCCTTTTTGAGGTGCGCAAAAGTAGCGACCGTTTGAGCCTTGGTCGGTTCCATATTGAGTGGATTTGAGAAGTGGTAGGAAGGGTATGTGTCGACGCGATCGGTTTTGGGTATAGCAGAGCTGTCGAGGTGTGTACTCTAGCAACAAGAGGCACAGGCGACGAGATGAGGTGGAGACGCGCTGGGCTGGGAGGTGGGGGATGGCGAATATCCCAATAGAGGCATTCTTCGGCGGGTTTATCCCAAAGAGAGGGGTTTTGTAATGTCCATTACAACTTGTTATTCTAATCGAATCGCAAGTGAATTACAAAATCAGTTGTAATCCTCCGCTCTCTCCCTATACCCGACGTCATGCCTCGGTCGTCGCCTAGTTAGCCTTACTCATCCACCATGCTCAAGTCGACATCATACTCGTACATACTTGCTCACTCGACTACCCACTCGACCTCGTGTAGCATTACATAGCTCGAGCGAAACATACACCCATCGAGGCTCAGGATCTCACCTACCAATCTCAACATGTCTCAGAAAGATCAAGGTGTACCGACCTCCCTGCCCAACCCCTTCCATACGTTCCCTCACACGCCAAGCATCTCGGTCTCGCCGTATACCATTAGCATACCGCAGGGCAAAGTCGACGACCTCAAGCGACGGCTAAACGATGCGCCGACGCCGAGGAAGACCTTTGAGAACAGCCACACCGACGAGCCGCTGGGAGTGACTCGAGAATGGTTGACTAACGCTTTGGAGAAGTGGAAGACGTTCGACTGGTGAGTCCACCTACACGTCTTCGAAGATTGCTGATTAGTCAGGCGGGCGCATGAGGAAAAGCTCAATTCGTATCCCAATTATTCGGCCAAGGTCACTCACCTAGAGACCGAGTTTGACGTCCACTTCATTGCCCTTTTCTCCAAAAAAGCAGATGCGATACCCATCGTCATGACCCACGGTTGGCCAGGTGAGCGCCTCATCGTCTTCCACCGAGTCGAGCTCATTTTTCAGGAAGCATCATCGAGTTCCTTCCTCTCATCGACCATCTTTCGCAAACCTACACGCCTGAAACCCTTCCAGTCCACCTGGTTATGCCCTCGTTGATCGGCTATGGCTTCTCCTCTCCTCCTCCTCTCGACCGAAACTTTACGACTCGAGACGACTCCGCAGTCTTCAACAGTCTGATGAAGGGGTTAGGCTTTGAGAAGTACATTGCGCAAGGAGGAGATGTCGGATCGCTCGTCTCGCAGTTTATGGGTCAAGACTTTGCCGAGTGCAAGGGTCAGTCCAGCTTCTCTCAGAATCCCGCCCCTCTCCTTCTTCACCATCTTCACCAGTCTCGCAAGACGTCCGCTAAACTACAGCGGTCCACCTCAACATGCTACCGGGATATAGCAATCGGCCAAACGAGACAGAAGTGAAGGGCTTCGACCAGTTTGACAAGGAGGCAATGGAGCGATACGAAGACTTTCAAGAGTGGGAGTTTGCCTACAAGCACGAGCACTCGACCAAATCGGCTACGATTGGGTTTGTACTGGAGAGCTCGCCTGTTGCTCTGTTGTCTTGGTAAGTCGACCTCCTCTTCTCCCTTGACCTGTTCTGGTATATTTTCCACTTGACACTCGCCTCAGATTCACCTCTACTCATACCCTTGTCGTCCTGTACATCGACTGTGTCACGTCCCTTCGACATGCCTTGTCCTTTGTCCTGCACAAGATATTAGTCAGACCAATCCCCCTGGCATCGGGCTGACTTTGCAGGATAGGCGAAAAGTTTATCGTCTGGTCGGACGAAACTCCTTCTCTCGATCACATTCTGGCCAACATCTCCATCTACTGGTACAACCAGACCATCTCTACCGGATTGTACCACTACCGATCCACCTCTGGTCGACGAGCCGCTCAAGACTTTTCTCGACCTCAGCTCGGCGACAAACCGGTTGGCTACAGCTTGTTCAAAAAGGAGATTCAGCCGATACCGAAGCTCTGGGCGGAAAAGCTAGTCAAACTGGTATGGTTCAACCGACATGACAAGGGAGGACACTTTGCAGCGTTGGAGAAGCCCGAGGAGCTCTGGAATGATGTCCTGCAGTTTGCCGAACAGGTTTGGTAGGGAGGCCCAACTGGTGGATTTTGTACAGGTTATTGAATACGATGCAGGCTATGCTCGGATGTGTGTTGCTTGCTGCATGTCTCGGCTACTGCAGCGTCTGTGCTTGTATGCATCTTGACGTTGAAGTGTGAGCGGTGGTCAATTCCCTCAATGTGGAGGTTGCGTTTGGATCATCGTCGTCGAGCTGGTCATCCTCAGTTGCCATCTCTTTCTCATCCCTCGACATCGACATCTCAGCTTTATCCTATATCTACATCTTGTCTCTTGTCCTCTTCAGAGGCGGCTACTCCCCAGTACCGCCCATACGCTCCAAAGCGACGAGCTGAGGCTTGCTCGAAGCATAGCACGACTTTACCCAATCGACGTCGTAGCGGGGCTGGTTACTTCGACCTTGTTACCACTTCTCTCCATTCTTCGTCAACAACGGCCTTCCTCCTCTCGCTTCTCCCCCACAGCTCTACTGGCTACGACAACCGTACCTCATCGGAGCGCATCGCAGCCACCCTCGCCCTCCCCGCAAGTTGGGTCAACTTGATCATCCTACCCGCCTTCAAGCCTTTCCATCGACCATCCTCCATCGCTCGACCGCTTACATCCGCTCGACTTGATCCATTCCCACTCGGCGCCTTTTCTCCAGAAATCTCACCATGGACGCGTGGGTGTCCGATATTGCTTCTTCTCCTTCGTCTCCGAATATTCGGCCTCACCCATTCGGCTTAACCGACCTTTCATCCCTCTCAATCCGCATAGGAGACTACCTTCCCGCTCCTCTGCCTACACCTTCTTCGGCATCGCCCCGACCATCTACACCTAGTGGACCTTCTTCGAGCGATCCAGCTGGACCAGGCGTGCTCAGTCCGCCTACACCGGCCCCGAGTCCCTCACCTAGGTCGAGAGGATGGAATCAGGATGGGCGATCAGGAGGACTCGTCGGCCATGATGACTTGGGCAATTGGGCAGGAGGAGATGGTCATCAAGCTGGTCTGAGGCAGAAGTATCAGGGAGAAGACGTAGACATGATTCAGGGAGGAAATCCACGAGGTGGTAAGTGTCCTTCCATCCCGTCGAGCAAATCTACACCCCTCGTCGGGTGCTCTTCGACGTGTCCGCCCCAGTCCATGTCCCAAACTGACTCCTTAGACGCTCATCACCTCGTGGAACAATTCAAGCATCTCGATTCGGCTTCTCGATCCGCCTTTCTGGCCTACTTGATCAAAGAGATATCTCTCCCTGAGGCGCTGGTTCTGTCGAGACGGATAGAGCCAAAGCTGCGACGAGACTTTCTACGGGAACTGCCTACCGAGCTTGCCTTGCACTGCCTCTCTTATGTACGTCATCCTCCGTCTACACTCTGCGATATGACGGCTGACATCCAGGTGGACGACGCTCGAACTCTAGCTCGAGCGTCTCAAGTGTCAAAATACTGGACTCGACTGCTTCAAGATGAGAATACCTGGAAGGACATGTGCTCTCGACATAGCTTCACCGCCATCCGCTCTCCTCTTACCCATCCCCGTACGCCTACCATACCTCAGCCGCTCTCGAAACAAGCCGCAAGAAAGTACCGATTCGATACGAGTGCTATCGGCTTGTCGGGTCGATGGAGCGGAAACGATAATCGGACACGTCCCATACCATATTCTGCGGCCGCTCCTTCTGCATCGACCGAGGGACCGACCTTTCGAGCTCAGTTCAAGGCCGCCTATCAGACCGGTGCGTCCCAAGTATCCTCGTTGAATATTAAGCTGATCTCTAGAGTCCAACTGGCTACACGGCGGACGAGTCTTGGCTACCCACTCTAGCGCAACTTCGAGTGTTGTCACTTCATTGGCTATGGACCGCAACTTCCTCGTCATCGGCATGGCAGATGGACCGATCCATGTCTTCGACTCGCACTCTGGTTCTCCCTTGCGAACCTTGGAAGGTCACGAGAATGGGGTATGGACTTTGGTGTTGATCAACACTCAACGACCGTCCAAGGCAAATTCGACCGACAAGACCCCTGCCGACCACTCTCGGCCGACCTATGCTCGAGCTGCTAAGACTCGAGCGGCTTATCGAGACAACGGTCAGACTCGTCGATCATCCTTCAACAACCTCGACGCTTTCAACTCCTCTTCTCCTCCTACTTCGAGCTCTACCAGTAGATCGATACCTCGACCGAGCACCGTCATGGGCATTGCGAAATCGGACGACGCCGAAGGAGAAGCAGAGGGAAAGTCGGCAAAGAGCGATCCTTGCAACGGAGCAAATGGGTGGGGCAATGCGAGACCGATGATTGTATCCGGTGGGTGTGACCGGATGGTCAAGGTGTGGGATGCTATAACCGGGTATGTATAGCTTTGTCTGCTTATTCCTGGAACCTGGGCTGATCGATGAAGGGAACTCATGTACGCCATGCGAGGTCATACATCTACGATCCGATGCGTCAAGGTGCTGGACGGTCGACCGGTCTGTTTGACTGGATCGAGGGACACGACCGTACGAGTATGGGATTTGGAGAATGGACGACCTCTTCGCACGCTCGCTGGACATACCCAGTCGGTTCGGTGCTTGGAGATTGCAGGGAACAAGGCAGTGTCGGGAAGCTACGACTATACTTGCAAGGTGAGTCGAGCCTTCTGCCTCCTATGGGTCGAACTGACTCTAGCTTTGGAACGTCGACACTGGAGAATGCCTGCACACTCTTCAAGGCCACTATCACCAGATCTACGCTGTAGCGTTCGACGGAGAGAGGATCGTCTCTGGCTCGCTCGACTCGACTATTCGAGTTTGGAGCGCTGAAACTGGGTAAGTCTTGCCTTCTGTCCCATGTGGAACTCGCTGACCACTAGCCAATGTACATCCTTGTTACAGGGCCATACCTCTCTCGTCGGTCAGCTCCAGCTGTCAGGCGATATCCTCGTTACAGGCGGTTCCGACGGTCGAGTCATCGCTTTCAACCTCGCCAAAAATACGTGTATCCACCGATTATGCGCTCACGACAACTCGGTCACCTGTCTGCAATTCGATGATCGCTTCATCGTCTCGGGAGGGAACGACGGACGTGTCAAGCTATGGGATGCCAAGACGGGTGTTTTCCTGCGGGAGCTCAGTCGAGCGGGAGAGGCAGTCTGGAGGGTCTGCTTTATGGACGACCGTTGTGTGGTGCTGTTGCAGAGAAGTGGGAAGACGGTGCTGGAGGTGATCAGCTTCAAGCCAAGCTGAAGGGCGAGCGTGTACGAGATGCGAGCGTGTACGAGATGGAAGGTCGTTGGGGAGGACTCGTAGACGTCGTTGTATTGACGAGTATAGTATTTTTGGGTTAACAGGTGGTTTCGGCTCTTGAACGTATATAGGTCTCCTGTTGTGACTTGGTATCGCCTGCATCTAGCGCTACGCATCTCATATGCATGTGTTTGCGTGAACGGGATTTGACCGAAAGCGTCTGAGAACCAATCCTGTAAACTTGACATTGAACTGGGGGAGGGAGAAAGTGACGAGAAACTGGGGGTTTCCCACCAGCTGTCCGTGACGAGCTGGGGTTCCGAGGAACTGGAGGTTTCCTTCTAATATTGCTCCCCCAGTCCATGATCACCATCGACCTGCACTTCACCGTTGTTCTCTCCTTCAGACGTGACTTGATCCATCACCACCTCTTCATCTCGTATTTCTCTTGTCGGTATCAGAGCGGTGCGATGGACGGCAAACGCAGATGGACGGAGGCTGTATCGCTATGCACACCCTATCTCAGCTCCATACACGACCTGCATGCGCTGCTCGAGACGTCGGAAGCGATTCGACAGTCCACCCTCGACACGCTCACGTCTTCAGTCCTTCTTGCGATTCTAGATCGCACTTCATGGCTCGACAAGACTGCCACTCGATGGCTACTGCTCTCCTATATCGCCTCGGGCTTTCCTTCTTTCCTCTCAAGCTCGCAACACAGACACATGTTCAAGCTCGCCTGCCCATTTCAACCCGATTCCCTAGTTCAAATGGCTATTGCCTATCCTGCCATTTCAGCCCAAGCCCATCCTCGCCTTGCCTTGAAGACGCTCAGTAGAACATGGACAAGGCGGAAGGAGGTATTGAACAAGCTGGAGGATCTGGTGGATCGATGCGTAGGGAAGCAGTGGTACGATGTAGCGGATTTCTGGGACGGAGGGAGGGAGGATGCTGCCACGCTATTCGCTGAGCCAAACATGACCGTCTTGCACCTGGCAGTGTATGGAGAGATGTGGGGAGGCTATGTGGAGAAATGTTACGATTATCTGCTCGAGCAAGAGGAGCAGACGAGAACGGCCAATGGAGAAACCAAGGAGGCGGCAGGAATCGGGGGTTCACCGGTCAAGGTCGGGAACGGGCAAAAGGAAAAGTACTACATTCCACCTCATCTGGCCGGATGCGAGGTCTCTAATCGGTGCGAAGGGATCAAATACGCTATGGCGGATTGGCGTACTCCCATACCAACCCGCTGGCGAGCAGGATCCGTCGGCATCGCCTCGAGCTACCCATGTTCGCCTGTCCTCCGCCCTGCACCTCCCCCTCAATCCGACCAGCAAGATGGGCAGACTTCCACCTGTGATGACGATCGAGATGGCGAGGACGTCGAGATTGGACCGCTCAGTATCGAATCGCCTCCTGCGGCGCCGGGAGAAACTTCTGCTCTGTCCGTTGAACCGACTGATCTCTCGGCAGGCGACTGTCCTGTGCCCAGCGAATCCTCACATCCCCCCTACATGAATGACTCGGACACGTCATCCGGAGACAGCAACAACGACCGGACTTCCCCCGCATCCTCCACCGGCCCAGCCTTTGCTCCTTCCCTTCACCCCATTCGACAATTGTACACCGATGAAGGCGTTTTTGACAAAGGAAGAGAGACTTCTCGGAGCGAGCATGTCGCTGTCATGCTTCACCTGCTCGAGATGTCACCTGTATGGGCTCGAGTGACTCGGCGAGTGCGGCAACGGGTGATCAAGCTGGTTCGAAGGCAGGACTTGGCTCGAAGCGAGAGCAGCAAGGCATTCCCAGAAGGCGATAATCGGCGAGGGGATGAATTGTTCTCCGCAGAAGCAGGTGCGGGTGAGGAGGAATTTGGGTTGTCGATCAAGGGGCGTGGCTGGGACCAGGCGGTCAGGTGGAAGCAGCTCTTGTGGGAAGATGCTTTGTGGACGAGCGGATGGGAGGGTCTCGAGGTCATCGCCGACGAGTGGGAATACGACGAGGAGAATAACATAGCGGCTGCCCGACGGGCTCGACGATCTCAATCTACCGATATCGACATCAAGGAAATCTCGCCAAGAATACCGGACGAGCATCCCGCTCTTCGACGCTTGATCTTGATATATCGTCAAATCTACAAACTAGAGAAGGAACCGACAAGGGTGACTCTTGCCTCGATCACTCGACATGGAAGACAGGTCTTTGGTTATTCAGGCATACCGGTGCTGCTTGGAGATCTGCGACTGCTGGCTTGGGATGACTGGCTAGGGAAGCAATGGCAGGTGGTGTAGGTGGTCGGATTGATCAGACGACTATACGAGCTTGTGAAACGAAATATCATGCGCATGAATCGAACGACTATATTAATTCCTCCACTACGGATCATCCTATGTCGCTCTACCTCAGTTGACATTGGATCTAGGAGGAGGAGCGGTTTGGACCCAACCATGCAAGATTACCCTTCGGGACTCGGGCAGCTTACTGTTTGATCTGCAATCCTTACTCGACGCACAGACCTTCGTCGACCTTTGCATATCTTTCTGGGTGGGTTCACTTGACGTGCATTCGCAAGAGCAAGATGTGGGACGAGTTGACGATCGAGAAGAAGGATAAGTCGACTTGGCCTTCTGCTCGCCTATTTGGGAATCATCGCCTTGCGAGATATGAGGTCGAGCTCCGTAGGTGATGTACGGAGAGAAGCTATTCGGTACATGCAGGTGGGGAGAAGCGTGTAGCGTAGAATGTTGGGGCTGGGCAGCGTGTCCAAACTGGGTACGAGGCGATCTCTGAGTTGTAAGCGCTTAGCTCGTCTCTCGTCACATACCACGGCATAGTATAGATGCAAGGCGGATGCTGGTCTATGTTGCAGCTGATGATGTACTCGAATGATCGGGGTATATGTTGTTGGAGCAGGAAGCAAGCTGAAGGTCTGGGAGTACAGAGGGAGAGGAGCGGTCGAAGGGTTGGCATTATAGCTTTGTTTTGCTCGCGTCGATGTCCCAGATTTTGGAGCGGTATTTCCAGTAGATCGGAGCGAAGCGCAGCGGCAAGAGGGTACGAGTAGATTCAAAGCTGGAGGTCGGAGACGGTCGATGGTGGCGGTGGTCGCTGAGTGCTGCATTGCAGATGGCGATGTGTCGCAACGAAGGCAGAAGAGGTCGGATCTTGAGCTCGGCATGGGTGTCTATAGTCCGGCTGCAAAGCATAAAGGCTGTAGGATCAGCACAATACTGCCTAGAGTACAAAGGAACCCTAGTGAGAGATGGGAGCGAGACCGCGGTGGGAGATGGGTGTAAACGCTAACGGTTGGCTCTCACCTTAGTCTGGGAAAAACTGCAGGATGATAGTAACAAAGGTAGGAGGATTTGGACGATTTGCCCAGCTCGTCTAAGCGCAACCTCTTTTTATAGATGGGAACGTACTTCAGCCGTCTCGCTGTATTTGTGTCAGCTCTGTCTTGAACGACATGGAGCTCTGACGAGACGTCGAAAGGGGGGAAGATGTTCAGAATCGACTTACCTTTCGGGCCACTGTATTACGATTCCCATCGCATGCAGCCGGTCTTTGAACGCCATGATGTTCCATATAGCCTCATCCACTCCTCTTCTGTACTCGTCCCATCGAAACGCCGTTCGATATGAATCGTCGCGTCGAGGCGAAGACAATGATGGGATGAGAGGTTAAAAGGGGGAAGGTCAACTCGGCAAGTCGAGCAACCGGCTATCGATGACTTTGCCTTTCGACCTTGTCTCACCATATTCTCTCATGTCTTGTTACCTCTACAATGCTCTTTCGGCAGCTCTGTGGCTCGAGATCGATCTTGCGGTCTACTCATGCTCGCATTGGTGCTCGAGCATACGGAACAATTGAATGCCCAGATCCAATTTCAACTTGGATATCCAGGATCACCTCAGCCTCTCCGACAATCGCATACGACCATGTAGACCCTCTTCGAGCTGCTCAACTGCGGAGCACTCTACCTACCCGTTCTAGTGCGACTGATCTAGAGCGCCTCGTCGCTGGTGCTGGAGACCCTCTGCCTCTAGCCCATCACCTTGTCCTCTTTCAACCTCAGACCCCCTTCGACCAGCTCGGTAGCGATGGATCGTCCCCTGTGTGTATCCACTCCTCCCCTTGTATCCTCATCTTGATCTCTTACATTTCATTTGGATGTAATCATATTGACGGACAGGAATACAACGCTCCTTCTCCGTATCTTCGACGCATGTGGGCTGGAGGCTCTTTCACCTGGAATCCCGACTCGGCTCGACAACTTGTCATCGGCGAGAAAGTAACGGAGACGACAAAGGTAGCCAAGGTGGAGCTGAAGAAGGGGATGTTGTTTGTCTATCAGGAGAAGAAGCTGTACGCTGGAAAGAAGGACGAGGTGAAGCAGGCGGACGAAAGTTGGGCGGTGAAGGAGATGAGAACGCACGTCTTCAGGAGGAACGAGGATGCCAAGGCTGGTCCAGCGGCTTCGGCAAGGGGTGAGCACGGCCAACATCTCCCGTCTACCTCTCAAGAGCGTCGCTGAAACTATATCGCGTGCTGATATCCAGATTCTTCTCCCAATCCAGCTCACCTCACCCCACCGCTGCTCGAATTCACCTATACTCCTACGTCCCCTCTCCTTTTCCGCTACTCTGCCCTCACGTTCAACGGCCACAAGATCCACTACGACCTCGCCCACACTCTTGATGTCGAAGGGCATCCCGATCTCGTCGTTCATGGTCCGCTTACCGCTACGTTGCTCGTCGAGCTTGCTTCGAAAGTTGCTCGAGATAGAGGAAAGACGCTGAGGAAGTTCGAATACAGGGCGACGAGTCCAATGTACGTAGACAGGGAAATCAAGATGGAGGTGCGAGAGGTGATGCAGGAGGTGGAGGAGCAAAAGGTCGGACCAGGGAGAATAGCTATGGTGGATCTGTTGGCGGAGCAAGGAGGTCGAATTGGGATGAAAGCGCAAGCGACCTTTGGTTGAGCAAAATCGGCCGGCCTACATTTAACGCACGTACGTACGGGCCACTGCTCATCCAAGCAGTATGCTGATCTTGACAGACAACCACCATGCCGCATACGTCCAGCTGGATCCTGTCGAGCTTTCATTGTCGAGCAAAGGATCTCTTCTTCTTCGGCTTCAACCCACTTCGTCAGCTCGCCTTACGATGGGTAGAGCTTGTTATGGTGCTCTGCAGAATTGCCACAACGCCTCGGCATCGGATAGACGTGCAACGGATTTGAACTGATTTTTTCACCTTGCTCGACAGGTCGACCGACGAGGCAACGGGATCCCCTTGCTCGAGAGTGGGTCTCGTCGCCCTGTTCATCTCGTACAACAGTCGGAGGGCTAAAATGGGCTTTGCAATGGGTTTATCTAGTGTAGCTCGCTGTAACCCAGCAGTATCACATGAATATTGCATGAGATATCGAAAGACAGGCAGGGTACGGCAAGACAGACAAGGGAAGGCAGATTTGGGACACTCGCCCGACAGGGTCACGACTGCGCCCATCCGCTTTCTCATTGCTTCTTCCTCCCGTATCTATCCCCTAGACATACTCTATCATTCTCCAGTTGCACAATCCCTCGAAATCTGCCGTCGGCTAGACGAGGAAAAGGTTTGGAGTGAAGTCATACCTTAATTCATACTCGCCATCGCAATCAACCTAAAATATGAGCTCCTCGATTGCTCAGTGATCTTATTCCTTCTGAAATGCGCGAGACGAGTCGCTGCTAGCTCGACGAGAACGACTTGGATCTGGCAACTAAGCTGTGTCGCCGTTACATTCGAGCTGGGCGGAGAAGAGGTCAAAGGAAAAGTCGAAGGGTTCGGCCAGACAGAACGACCGAAGGTGGCTACCGAGCTTGACCTTCCCATCCTTCGTCGAGACAGAATCCAACGCACTTCACGATGAAATCAACCATGCATAATCGCCAAATCTAACGCCTACGACTATGTGTCACCTGCATCATCAGCCTTCATGCAAACTTCTCCGACAGTGCAAAGAGACAGCTCGTTCCCTCAGTTTCGCCTTTACGGTCCTCTTCCCCGCCCTCTTCTACCCGTGCGGCCCTTCTCTTTCACCCATACCTATCGCCTCCCGTCCCCGCCCAACAACAAATGGAAGCCAAAAGTAGCCAAACAGGAAAAAGAAGAAGCGACAAGAGCTGAATGAAGGAGAAATGACGCGATCGAG
Source organism: Cryptococcus sp. GC_Crypt_1 (assembly GCA_026538415.1). Classification (NCBI taxonomy): domain Eukaryota; kingdom Fungi; phylum Basidiomycota; class Tremellomycetes; order Tremellales; family Cryptococcaceae; genus Cryptococcus; species Cryptococcus sp. GC_Crypt_1. The sequence goes on from JALPCD010000043.1 coordinate 22,919, forward strand.
CCAGACTTGATCTGAGACGAAGGGGTGGGTGTTGTGGATTACCAGATGTGATCATCACTGGGAGAGAGCGTAGATGGCGGATAGGTGTGGAGACTCACCCAGAGAATTCGCACCAAGCAAAGGGATAACAACATGCATCCGCCAGCTTGAAAGATGTCGAAACCGAAAGAAAGTCAACATCCCGCGGTAGGCCCACGGCCAGCTATACATACTAACCTGACGCCTATCCCTCCTTGCTTCCATTTGCCACTACGTCATTCACCGGCGGCGGGATCTCCCTCTCCCTCCCTGGCTCGATGCGGGACGATCTCCTCTTCCGGTCTGGCAACTCAGACTGGCAACGACGAGCAGCACAGCGACAGCGACAGCGTATGGGCATAACTCACCTCTTCTCATGTAGTCAGTACTTTTGACCTCTTCTCAACTTCGACCACCATGTTCCTCTACAACATACACACGCCAAACAAGACGTATGCCCTTCAGAAGAAAGGTGCGTCTCTCACTCCATATCCCTCCCTCGAGGACGAGCTGACTTTGGTCCAGAGGGAGAGAGCTACTCTGCTTTGCTCGATCGTGTAGCTGCCAAAGCTGGTCTATCCACCAATGAAACGTCCTCTCTGAAGAAGGGCAAAGATGGATCGGGACTGGTGTACGAGTTTGAAGGTAAACGATGGTCACTCGAAGATGGTCAGTTCAAAAACCCCCTCCTCGATCATCAAGTCTGCCGCTGACAAGAGGTAGACGACGACCTGGCCATCCTTCATGAGCGTATACCGCCCTCTTCTCCCCCTTGGGCCACGCTTCACCTCAACCTGCCTCAACATCACGCCCATTTCGCTCCCACCCCGGCCCCTCCTGCCTATTCGACCGCTTCTTCCAACGTAAAATCGAAATCGCAGTCAAAGCCGAAATCAAACATGGGATCCGTCGCTACCGCTCCCTCCCCCCGTAAGGGCGCCGAATCATCCGCAAAACCCAACGGAGATGCTCATCAACACCATTCCAAGTCGTCTGCAAAAGGCACCTCAGACGGTGAGAAGGAGAAGGACAAGTCCGAAGGTAAAGGAGAGGAGAAGAGTAAGACGGCGGATGGGACAACCGTGTCCAAGGCGAAAAGCGTGATGAGCACGCGTAGCAGGAAGAGCAAATGGGGCAACGACGATGTAGAGCCTCTTGGAGACGTGCACAAGCGTCAATGGCTCGAGGTGAGTTTGAATAGTTTCGAGCTTTTGACTGACGTCCCCAGTTCCACTCGCAAAACGGAGTAAGAACGGTCATGGGCAAAGTGGGCAGCGTGGGAGGAGTGAGGATGCTTTTGAAGTCGGGTTACAAGCAAGTGTACATCTCGAGGTCGTTTGCCGTCAAGGCGGGCCTCTTGCCCAGCAAGGTGGGTTTATCCTCTAGATTTAGATTTGTCGCTTCCGCTGATGTCCAGTTTGGAATGGGAACGTCTGGCTACACGGGCTTGAAAACGCTCGGCAACGTACCTATCACCGTCGGCACCAAGACTGCCAACCATTCCGCTCTTGTCAACGAGGAGCAACATTTCGATGTCGTCCTTGGCAGGCAGTGGTTGGAGAGGATGAACATCAAGTGAGCCCAGCATCTCACCAGTCGAGTGCTATAGCTAACCTCTATAGGATCGACCCGCTCGACCAGACTGCTCTGACGTACATGGACAATGGAGAAGCAATCCCGTGTGATCTGGTTGTATTGAAGGATGCGGATGGGAATGTCATCACAGTGACCTAAACATATGTAGGTCAACCTGGTCTCGCCTACACGAATGCGTAGCTGAGTGTTGTAGATATCTAGATGGCAATGTATATCTTGATCTACCGGCAATGCATAATATCGAGGCGTTGAAAGTGGTACAAATTGCAGCGGAGTGTATGAGATTGCGCTCCCATTGAGGTATCGGCTTGTCTCAGCTAATGCTAGATGAAGAGGTCTCGACATCCCGACACACGTCCTGGAATATCGAATGGCTCGCAGGTAGCCCATACCGACAGCACGGTCCCTACGATCTTTCGGCACTTCGGCTATCATCATGCTCGGAAACAGAGCCAAGACTTATGAACGATCACCGTCTCGACTTTGGCGTTTCAATACCGCCCAACCTCGTATCATCTGCCAGTCGATTTCTCAATGACGCGGGATGCAGGTTCGACCTGTTTGTGCCATCAACTCACATGAGGACGGTAGGAGACCAGCCTCGCTGCCTCGTCGGCAAGGTGAGTGATGCTACTTCACAGTACATAAAGCTGACACGTAGCTCTTGCACCTTCTCTGCATTTTACCTTTTCGCCTCGGTCTTGTTGCGTTCGATCTGGCATCTTTCTCTTCCTCGCCGTTGTCTCCCCTTGTTCTCCGCCGGTCGAGACGTCTCTTGTTCTCCTTTACGTCTATCACATTCCTTGCAGTTCACCTTCGTTCAAACCCAAGCGGTTCATCATTTCCGACTTGTCGACTCAACTACCTCGTTACTTCGCTACCTCGACCTCCGCTTACAACATCTCGCTATATCTTTGGGTACTGCCTCTTTCGACGTCGTTCACGCTGTCCTATCATATACGCTTATCACCCTACAACATCGATACCTCGATTACCATCTCTCGCCGATCCCAGTGATCTCTCTGTCCGTTCATCTACCTCGACATCTCTCATCATCTCGACCATCATCGCTGAATCGGTTTTATTACCTACATTATCTTCATCATGGTTCCCTCTCTGGTTCTCATTTCTCTGCTCGCCTTGCCAGCGCTTTCGGCACCGGTTCGACTACCTATGCCTATGGCCCATCGCCGGGACATTGCGCATATGGCTGTCGACAACACCGCACGAGGCCTGCTTGGCGGACTCGGCCCCGTCCTCGGCTCGGACCTCGACTTGGACGTCGGTCTCGGTCTTGGAGCTGGTACAGGTCTTGACGTCGGAGCAGGACTCGACCTTGGCTCGGACCTCGACCTCGACCTTGGAGTAGATCTCGACTTGGCTCCTATCCTCAACCTCGACCTTGGTCTTTCGCTCGACATCGAGGTGGATACTTGGTTGAAGTGTCATTCGGTGCAAGGACCCTTTGGTGGACGGCAATACGACCTCGGATGTACTTGTCAAGGTGCTACTGGAGGGTTGTTGCTAGATGTGGATATTGACATTGACGCTGTGGTCAACGTCGCTGGACTCGACGCATGGGTGGAAGCTCAGGTGAGTCGACCTTTCCTTGTTAGCTTGAGACTAGCGCTGATATGCAAGATCGATCTTGATATCGGCTTCTTTTACCCTGCTGGTGCTCGACCTACGTGCGATGGAGGGGGAGGATGGACCTGCTCTACCGGGGTGAGCCAGATCTTTGTCCAGATCGATCGTAGTGGGCTCTAGCTGACAGTGTATAGCACTGCGGCCAGAGTAGCTCGTCTTCTCGACCTGCAACTTCATTTGCCGAGGCTCAAAGCTTCCCTGCTTCTTCCTCGTCGACCATTTCGACCGTCCCCGCTTCCTCGACCGGCTCGAGCACGGGCACCGCCTCATCGATCGCTACAACGAGTGCTGTCCCGACCAGCTCATTCGCCTCGATCATCTCGATCAACGACATCCCTATGTCCACCTCGACCTCGAGCTCGTCTGCCTTCGTCTCATCGACCTGGATCAGCACCGCTGCCTCGGTGCCCACCTCGATAACATCGTCTTCTACGTGGACGTCCACCTCGTCTGCGTCCGGATCTGCCGAAACGCCTTGCGACGAGGACGATCCGATCCACAACAACGATATTCCTGTTCCCTCGCAGACCTACGGCGGTTTCACCCCTTCATCTGCGCCCTCGCCTAGTGCTACCGCCAACTACGAGGGAGAAACTACCATCACCCTCTCCACGGTCTTTGTCGTCGAGCATACCCAGACCGAGACAATCACCGTGACTGCCACATCCACCGCCAGCGCCGAGGCGATCACTGTCACCCAAACGGTCAATGGGGGAGGAGAATGCTTCACGCCGGAGTCTGCTCCGTCAAGCTCGAGCGTGTGGACCGCTCCATCTTCCTCTTCCTCTTCGTCCTGGGCTGCTCCCACGTCGTCTTGGACACCGTCCGCGTCGTCGTACATCGCTCCATCGTCTACGTCTACCTGGTCCACTCCTGCCATTTCGACCAGTTCTGCAGAGGCAATCTCGTTCCCTCCCGCCTCGTCGACTTCATCTTGGACCCCTCAACCGTCTCATATCCCTGCACCGTCGTGTGGTGATGGTCAACGATACGACATCGACCTCGACCTCTGCGTCGACATTTGCTTGGGCGTCTTGAACGCCGTGGGCGTGTGTGTCGATGCAGACCTTGGAGCCGGTATCGACCTACCTCCTGTGGTGGAGACGGTCCTCGGTGGGCTTGACGGGTTGCTATAGGCTTCACACGCCTACCATTCCCTCGACTTCACCTAGTCGCATCTCAAAATCAACTTTTACCCCTTCGGCCTACGCACTCTTATTACCCCACGCTTCGACTAGATGTCTCGCTCTGTTCTGTCATTCCTGACTGTCTGCTTCTTGTTGATCAAGGTATATATATATACACACGCGGAATCTATCCAACGATCCATACCTAGATATTTCTGTGACTCGTAGACGAGCAGAAATGCACCTCGATTATATTATTGTTCCACCGTTGCATGATATATAACCCTATATCTACGTAGGTTACAGCTTCTCCCAGATATCTGCGGACTCGTTACAAAAGCCACCCGAACACGACCACTACTCGTCGTCGTCGACGCTGATCTCGGTCTTTTTCCATTGTCGAGCGGGCAGTCGTCGTCGGAACATAATGTCGATCTCTCGGTACGACCTGTTCTTCATCTCTGGCAAGCAGAAGTAGGCGACGATAAAGCAGATTAATCCAGTTCCGGCCCAGACGTATCCGCACTTTCCACCCAAATCACCGCCGGTAGGGTTGAGCATGTACGAGGCGAGGAAGATGCAAGGAATCTCGATAATGTAATAGGTGGCTCGACCGATACCCGTCGTCAAAGGTCGGAGTCGGATAGCCGAAGTCTCTCCAATGATGACCCACGAGGCAGGCGCAGCGGCGAGAGTAAATCCGACTGAGACGATGAGACCAAACGAGGCGGTTGCGTATTGAGACGATTGACCTGAACCGACCGAAGCTGCGATACCGATGCAGACAAGGAGGACAGTGTTCACTCCCAAACCCCAGAGGAAGAGGTTTCGTCGACCGACATAGGTGGTCAAGATCCAGGAGAGCATGACAAAGATCATTTGCAGAGCCGAGGTGATGAGACCAAGAGCAAAGGCCAAGTTGTCGTTGATACCAGCCTCTGGATTGTCAGCCTAGATGCTCAATTCCCCGGAAGATCCTCGACTCACGTTGGAAGAAGTAGACGGCCTGGTTGGCAATCAAGTTTCCACACAAGTTTTGCGAGGCGTAGACACCACAAACAATCAACGTTCGCCTAAGGTCGGTACCCTTGAACAGCTCGAGATAGTTGGGAGCAGTTGTGCTAGCCTCGGCCTCGATGACTCGTCGCATCATTGCCACGACATCGCGAGAGTTGAGCTGCGCCTTTTTTCCGAGTCGTTCGACAGATCGAGCGGCTTGTTCGAATTTTCCCTTTCGAGCCAACCACCAAGGCGACTCGGGAGCGAAGAAGATCAAGACGGCCAGAGGAGTGGGGAACATCCACTGTATGGCGATGGGGATCTTGTAGGCGTTCTCGTCCAGTCGAGTGTTGTAGTTGTAGGTAACGGCTCCGACGATGATACTGCCGATGGCCCAGAACATTTGCAGCATTTGCGTAGCGGGAGCTCGAAGTCGAAGCGGGACGATTTCCGAACAGTAGGCGGGAGCGTTGGCAATGAAGATTCCCCAAGGGATACCCATCATCAACTGCGAGACGAAAAAGATGGGGAGCGAGTTGGCGAAGAACATGATGAAGATGAAGCCGTTGAGGAGCATGAGGCCGGAGAAGGTCGACCATCGGTAACCGACTCGAGAGGTCAACGGACCAGCGACAAAGACACCGATAAGAGCACCGAGCTGACCAGACATCTGCAGAGCCGATTGCCATTTCGTAGCGATGACCCGGTTTCCAGCACCATCGAGGATACCGAACTTGTTCTTGAACTCGGGAAGGGCGACAAAGTTGTTCATCAGGAAGACATCGTAAGACTCCATGATCTGACATTTAGCACTCTACCTTCGTCTCGACAAGATCCCGGTTGCAGACTCACGATACAGAAGGACATGATGAATGCCCAGAAGCAAGCCATGGGGTACGCCCTGACCGCTTGCATCACCGTCATGTTGTGTTCCACATTCTCCGCCTCGATAGCGTCCGCCCTCAAGTCTCGCTCCTTGACGACATCCTGGTGTTCCATCAAGACCTTGTCGTTGGGGTAGTCGTTCGACTGCACATGTTGATGTGGGTTCGCCTCGATCTCGTGATTCATCGTGTCGGTTGTTCAAACTCGTCGATGACGGGGGAAAGAGTAAAGGTAGGTTTGGGGGATGTGGAGATGAACGAGGGGCTCAAGATTGGGGGTCGTTTATATATCTCGGTTTGATCTCCTGCGCATGAGCGAGCGACGTTGCAGGACCAAAAGGATCATGTGTCCACGTACCGAAACGGACGGTTTTCCATCACCACCTTTCGCTCGGCTCTTGACTTGAACTTGATCCTCGCAGTTCACCCAAACGGGGTTTCGGCAAAGACAAAGAGCCGTAGCCACCTTCGATCGACTTTCGATGACGAGAGAAGCGGCAGCGGCTCCAGAGCAGAGCCGTGAGCGAAACACCGACAACAGGCGGGGGAGCTCCATACGGGTATAAAAGTCTACAAGCGGCATTTGGCTTCGCAGTATGATGGGTGACTATGGTTTCGGAGGATATGGGGTCGAGGGGAAAGCGGGTTGTCTGGACAAGAAAGAACCGTTGTTCATCGTCATCCTCGATATCCGGACACGGAGACTTTCGCTGTCTGTGGCTCAAGAGGGAGGGGGGCGGTCAAGCGAGGACAGTCAGTCACCCATGTGGAGCGGTTCGTGCGAGTATATCGAGAATAGACATGATACGGGTAAAGGTAGAAGGGCTGTAACTAGATATGTAGATGGCCCAGGGGCGGACGACCCACTGCGCGTTTAATCTGCCGCCGCCACCGCCGCCTCCGCCGCCTCCCGCCCGGAAATCTCACGGCCCGCCAAGTGACAAAAGGGCTATTCCTATCGTACGACTTACACAAACTCGGCGACAACACCGGTTGTCCATAGACTCCATAATAAGTTGCTGTGAAGTTACAAGATTTCATACACCCATGTACCTCGATCGTCAAGCTACTCGTTGTCCCTTCTTATTACAACCGATGTACCAAATCCTCCAGCTGCGCCTTGGCAGCCTGTTCTTTCCTTTCCCTCCTCGCTAATCGATCTCGAGCACTCTCATCTACAGTCACTCCCAAGCGATCACTCCTCGTACCTGGCGGCACTCCTGGCGCCTCTGTATCATCCGTCTTCTCCTCCTCCTCCTCTGACTCTCTCTCGACCATCTGTCCGGCTTCTCCTGACTCTCTCAATTGTCCAACATCCAGACCAGTACTCTCCGTGCTGATCTTTGACACTTCCACGTCGATCGCTTCCCAAGCGACTGGCGTGCTCAGTATAATCCCCTTCTCCACATCGTCCGCTTCCCGCACACTGTCCACATTCCGAGTATAGCTCTTCCACCCCTTCAAGGCAGATATCCGACTTGCCGTCCCTGTCGTCTCTCGGCATGGAGTCGAGTTAAGCGCAGAGATAAAGTCCATGTCGCCTTCGGTATCTTCAAATACCGGCTGGGTAGGTTTGGATCGAGCCAGACGCCAAGCGAGCCGAACCCCTCGAGGTAGACCTGGGTCGATAAACATGCCAATCTGTTGTCAGTCCATGATCCGTCAAAGGGATCGAGATAGGTCGCCAGGCTGGTATATTGACGGTCGGTGGAAAAAAAAAGGGGACAGGTGGGAAGAGACGACTCACCGCAGCTAGGAGGATGTTTCGTCCACCGAAGAGGAGGTAGTAGACAATGTACAGTCCATACTCGGCCCTGTTGTGTATCGACCCAGAAGCCGACAAGTAGAGGTCTCCAGCTACCTCGTCAGCTCACTTCTCCCTCTTCAACTGTTTTCTGAATGGGATGCTACTCACTTGTTAGGACGGTATTGGTGAGAACCAGTACCATGGGATACAGCGCAACTCGCAAGGCAATCCCCATAAACTGATCTTGAAGCTGAAAGGTCGAGCCCGATTTGCGTCTGAATATCCTTGTTGGACACCACGATGTTTTCGATTCGATCGATGTGGATTGGTCAAACGATGAGGTTAGGGTGGGATTGCGGTACAGGAGCGCTCTGGCGGTTGCTCGACCAGACTTGAACAGGCTAGTAAGGGTCTATACGGTCAGCTACGTTGGCCATGTGGAGAATCGCAAATGGGTCATGTGTATACGTACGATGGCGACACAAACGCAGGCGATGATGCTAGCTGCCCCTTGCCAGAGATACTGCTCGTCAGCTTAGCCAGACTGCGAAGAGATCAAGGCGACTCACCAGATCGAGGACAAAGTTCCTGAGACGGTCCTTCAGGTTGGCTATATATCAGCTACCGGCACTTAAGCCTCATTCCTAGGACGTACGAGCTGTAAAGTAGCTAGGAGAGTCAGCTACATATCTTCCGAGAAGCTAATACCAAACTCACCAAGCGTCATATACCGGGTCTGCACCGAAATGACCCAAAGCTGCGGGGACGATAGGTACGAAAAAGGCGATAAAGAGCGATATACCGACATACCACCTCTCCAGACCTGAGCTATCAGCTATATGCTCCATCTGGAACAGCAGTCGTGAAGGAGGCACACTCACGGAGGGTCAAGGGGTTGAGGGCGAAATGAACGCTCAGCATGAGGTTGATAGCGATGCAGGTGATAAAGTAGTTCACCCTGGTCATCAGCTCGGCGCAGGAAATAGGTGGTGGATCGGACTTACGCTCCAAGGGTGACTACCTGCCAGTACATGACCACCTTGCATTGCACCGACGAAGGGTTGATGAGATTCTTTCCGTCAGTTCTGCTTCTCGTCCTGCTTTTTCGTC